>PYAF01004197.1:886994-905651 GCA_007407185.1 Glycine tomentella
AAAAAAGTATTAAAAACCTAAATCAATAATTATAAATATAATGATAAATCATAATAAAAAATGTATGTGCAAATCAATTTTTATTTTAAAATAACAAAGAATTAATTGTTTATCATTTTAGAGAATATCATGTGTCAACATTCCTTTTAGAAAACATTCTTATATGTATATAGTATATAGCAAATATTATTATTAATTATTATTATCAATATAACAAATAGTAATGAATAAATATAAATTATCAATTAATACTAGTTGTTATATTAATTTTTGCACATAATATCTGGTACGGATTATTAAATAATACTATCACCTTAAATGTAAATTATTATATGTTGACAATAAATTATTATATTCCTTTTATATATTAATACAATTACGTTAAATACTTTAAAAAATATTTATAATTATTGATTTAGGTTTTTAATACTTTTTTAAAAAATTAATCAATGGATTATTACATATATTAGTCATAAAGAAATTATTGACAATTTATATTATTATTTAAAAAACTGTATCTTATTGATTCTATTACTTTTTATCACTGTTTCTAATAATTTAATCTTATTTTTTATAATATTTTCATATATATGTATGATAAATTTAACATATTAAATTAATTTTCATAAAAAATACATATTAACTTAATTTAATTTTAAAATCTATTATAAAAGAAGGTTTTATTATGCGGTCAGATGTTATATTTTGACGAAGGTTATTTATCGATAAAGTCACTAAATACTTTACAATAATAACATAATTAAAAAAAAATAAACTAAAGTATTATAAAAAAAAATGACCAGTAATTAAGAATAAATAAAGACTAAAGGTCTAATGTATGGAATATACGCCTAGTCACCTATCCACTCTCATTGATTGTTGATCAACAACTCAGACATAAATATGTAGAATTAATAATAATAATAATAATAATAATAATAATAATAATAATAATAATAATAATAATAATAATAATAAAATGAATTGTACCCTGAATATAGACTAAACTTTTGGTCTATAACTATTGTGTATAAGACAACAAAAAGAGCCTAATTATTATCTTCTTTGACTCAAAAAGTTTAAAAAAAGAAAATTATATATTAAAATGATAAATTAATTGTCTGCAAACTTTTTTACACTTAATCATAAATTATCGTTAAAGTAGTTTTTTAAGTGATTATTGTAAACTTTTTTAATTTATATGATAATGTATAAGATAGTATAAAAAAATTATAGTCTCAACTCTCAATAGATTTTTTTAGTTAAATTCTAAAATCATACGCCAAGTTATATCTAAAAAAAATTGTTGATATATTGCAAGGCTACAAAATCAAAACAAATCCGTTTATATTATATGTAATGAATATTGTTTTTGTCACCATAGCATTAATGCAAAATATTCATTTTTATTGGATAATTTGATTGGTTATATTTAGTGAATTCTTTCTCTTAATCAATTTTTTTATCCGATATCTTAGTTAAGAGTATTGAGCTAGGACCTCTCGAACCAACAAATTATTAATGCAATAACTATTTTAAGAATACTAATTAAAGAATTAATAAATAACTTTTTCTATAAAAATTTGTTAAAATATATAGAAAATATGATAAGAGTGTAATGTTTCATTTTTGATATACAAACTATAAGTATTTTCCACCGAATACAATCTTACATGAGACAGTAAAACTACTACCTTATTTTTTATTATTGATTGAGATAAATCCGCATTCTGTGATAAAATATTATTTCATTGTTAAATTCTTAAACATTGACTAAAATTTCTCTAGTACTATCCAACACTATAAAAATAATATATAAGGGGTGTGCATGGTTTGCTTTTGTATGAAACCACAATTTTCCTTTTCAAATATACTTTAGGTCAAAACGTTGAGAATTTTATTTCATCCCTAAAATTGAAGAGTAAAAATTCAGTTCATATGAACTTTGAATTTGAATTTGTCAAACAATTTAGTCCATCCACATCTCATTTAACATAGTAGTTGATAATCGTCACAAAACGTGACTGTCATATTATCATTTAATAATAATACTTAAAAGATAAAGACTAAAAACATGAAAGAACATAAACATTAGATTAAGACTAGTTAAAATTTTGTTCAAAGATTAAAAGTGAAAATCTGAAAAAAAATTCAAGAATTAAAAACATAATTAACCCTAAAAAAAATTTGTTCCTCAAAGAGTCAAAGTATATTTTTAAACAGTTTATAACTTTCACTAAATATTAATCACAACCACTTTAAGGACTAAAAGTCAAATGTTTTTAAATTAGAAGAATGAACAAAGAACAAAAGAGTTTTAGAAGACTAAAATTGAATTTGAAAAATTTCAAAAAAAATTGTTGCAGTCTAAAATTAATGGTGAGGGGTTTGGTGATTTTTTGTGGTGCTTATAAATAATAATCCTATATACGACATTCGTTTAGTGTGGTACTGCTAGTTATGGCAACGGGGTGGAGCGGAGTGGGTATTGCATTCTCCGTCCCCGCTCCCTACTCAAAAACCGCTTCCCGTCCCCGCCCTCGATTCTCCTCGGATTTTAAAATTCATCCTCATCCCTGCCCCTACTGGAGTCGGGTTTTCTCCGCCCTGTCTCCGCTATTTGATTAAAATTAAAAAAATAATATAATTTTTATTGAAAAATCAGATGAAAAAACTAATTACGTAACAAAAAAAATAATAAAAAACTCATTTAAAATATGGGATCATAATTTAAAAATTACAAAACAAAATCAATCAATTCAATTAAAAAAATTTGAAAATAATATATTTTTTATTTATTTATTTTTATTTTTTTAATATTATTTATTACGGAGCAGGGGCGGGTATCAGTAATCTCATACCAGCTTCCGCCTCCGCTATTGACTATCGGAGAAAAATCCGAATCTGAATTCGATAAACTTAATTTTTCCCTATTAAAATTAGGACGGATTCATACGAGTATCCACGGGTTTGAGTCCCCATGTCGTACTGCAATGTGAGGGGTTGAAGAATGGGATCGAATAAAAGAACAGGTGCGGGGTTAAGAGTGGTCGAATGACCATTTGGAATTAATAACCAACATTTTGTTTGGGTCTAAAAGAACAAAATAGACAAAAAAAACCAGACTTTGCCAACGTAGATCGATGGGTAATGGTCATTTTCATTTTACTCTTGTACCCATATCACGAATTTTATATAATGGTTCAATCTAATTTCCTTTAAGTAGCCTAAAATTCCAACATTATCACCCATAAGAAACCATGCTTCAGCAGAAATATTGATAGACTTGTCCAATTAATTGTATTTTTTATTATAATGATGTTGATGTAAAATCTTTAACGCCTTTAGTTATGATTAATTTTTGGCAAAAAACCTAATTGAATAACTTTAATAGAATCAATTTTTTTAATTATTTTTTATCCATAAAATTTGAATGTAAACTTTTATATAAAGAGACCAAATTTAATATTAATCAAACCAACTATTTATTGATTGTGCCATCTATATTGTCTATTATTGATTGAATCCTTGCAACCTGAACATGAAGTTGAACTTGAACCAAAAACCACATATTATTCAATACTTCAACAGTCTTTTTCCAAACATTTATTATAGCAGTATTGTTAGACACTTACATTTATGCCTCTTTGGATTGAATGTAAGCTTTATTAAAAAAAATTTTAGAAGAAAAAAAAAATGAAACGAGTTTCTCTAAGTTAAAATAGGTTTTTCATTAGTTCATTTATAAAAATCATTTTATTTTTTAGAGAAATTGTATTGGTGAACTTTTTAAAATTAATTAATTAATTAAGAGCTTATTTTTATTTATAAAAAAATTAATTTTATTTTATTTTTCTTATTTTCTTCTTTTAAAATTCTAAAAAAACTTACCCAAAGATTCCCTTAATCACGCAACTTCATCGTGTCGCCACACGCTAGTTATTTTGTTGAGGCATCTTCTTATGCTTTCCTTTTCATGGCCAACGTGATTCCATTGCCGCTTACTCACTCCCACGAAAACAAAGTTCTTCTTCGGTTCTTGTGTTTAATTATTAATTATGCATTTGAAGGAAGTTTATTTTGTTCACTAGTTATGCAACTTAAAAGGAAAGCAAACTTATTGTTGTCTATATTACAACAACATCGTTATCATCGCATCCCCCACTTTATGTCACCCATTGCTGAAAACATTCCAGAAAAATGAATAAATAAAATGAATACATGAAATTATTGCACAAATATTGTTACATATTTAAGTTAAAATACCTCGTCACTTCAAATTAAATGTTAAATATAAAGCATAATTTTTATATTTATTAATGATGCATCATCACATTAATTAATGAACTTGCTATTTTATGTAACTAAATATTTTAAAATTTATTCAATATGATGTCAATCACATATTAGGTAAAAGTGTACGTAAAACTTAATATACAAGTGCATTAAAATTAAACAATTTTTTTGTATAAAACGAGATTTTAATTTTGCTATATTATCAATGTAAAAAATTGATACTATGAATTAATTAGAAATCACTCTATATATAAATTTTAAAATAATTATTATAAAATTCTAACATTTTTATGATAGGTTATATATCATAATAAGAGAATGAAAATTTTTACACCATCAACACATTTTTATTAAATCCTTTAAATGTAACAAAAAAAATAATAAATCCTTTAAATAATTAAAAAAAAATCTAATAGTGTGATTCCATATAATTCGTTGGTAATTAAATTTTTATACATCAATAAAGAATAAACATTGGGTCATCATTATTGGGATTGGTAGGTCTTAGAATACTCCTGCTAATTAAAATAAATCCCAACCTGATCTTCTTCATGGTAGGATTTCTTTTTAACTATTTCTTTATGCTATATGTCGATGGTGAAGTTTGAATTGACTTAATATGAATTATAGAATATCTTTATGTTAAAGAATAAATGCTTTTATAAATTTATGCTTGAGAAATTCTACTTTACTTGACAAGAAATTTCGTTCCCATTCATTCAACAACATGCTCTTCATTCAACAAAAGAGAAATTTCGGTCCCTGCATGCCTTCAGGTTAGAGTTTTGCAATTTGGGTTTAGTTATCAACTGAGAATAAATTATTTTTGAAAGACTCATTTAAGAAGTTATTAAAATAAGAAACTATACCTTAACATCAATATATCTAAAGGAACTATACAAACATATTTTAAAAGCTAGGAAATAGTCTCCTTGCTTGGACTAAATATTTTTATTTTTAATGTGATTAATTATTGAATCTAATTGGGCAAGACGACAAGGTTACGTTGGATGCGTATTGATGATTTAACACACACACACACAGATATATATATATATATATATATATATATATATATATATATATATATTAATTTAATATAAAAAGCTATAAAGTTACTAGATAATTTTACAAGTTGATGCTTTCTATATACTATTGCAAAGAAAAGATCGAAACAGAAGATACTACAATCAACAAAGACGACGATAGCAATGAAATCATATTTGATCTGTGAATGCCAGAAACATGAAACCAACAAATAAAATAACATGCACGACTTGAATTGCTTGCTAAACTCCCAACACCAATTAACGTTGACAGCACACACTGCCAAAATGCTCAAATTAAGGGGACTTTCCTAGCAAAACAAAACAAAACATATTCATTCTCAATTCATTTCATTCCATTTAATATTATATCCAACTTAATTAGCTGAGATTTAATTTTTAGGATGAATACAGGGGAATCTGAAACTTTGCACAAAAATATATCGAACAAAAAGATATGCAAAATCTTTTTTTTTTACTGCCAAAGATATGCATAATCTGTTTATATAGTATTATCATCACAAATATAATAGATATTGTACTTCATTTATTATTACTACTGGTTTAGTACTAGTTCACTGCATGATAACATTAATATCAAAATATTAAAATTATAATTAATGTTTTAAAGTTAGCAAAAAATTAAACAACAAAAATGAATTTAAAAAGAAATATCATAAAAATATAATTTTAATAACAAAATTCTTTAATCTAAAGAAATGGGATTCGCTAATATGATTTTCAAACAAACTGGACATTGGAAATTTAAAATAAATGTTTTCTTCAAATTGTGATTTGTGATTTAACTAATTTGGCTTTTTATTCATTAACTCGTGTGAATGAAAGATGGGCAAACAGTTCTTATGCTATGTGCTTTATTTGTCATGATGAAAGTTGAGTAGCTAGCTTTAGCTTTAATTGTGTGTAATGGATTAGTGATGTAAAATGGAGAAATATATTTAAAAATAATTGAATGTTACGACAATATATAATTATTAAAAAATATGTTTGGATAAATTTTTGCACAAGTATTTATAGGAGAAAGAAATAAGGTGATAAAATATTGAATCGAACTTATTTGATAAGTGAAAATCAACTTATATGCACATAAGTTTTTTTGAAAATGTTTGATGTAACTTGTAAGAAACTAAAGTACATGAATTATTTTTAATTTATCAGAAAAGGTCAATTGTTAACTTGTTGAATTCTTATCCTACAAGTGTATATAATTTTTTTTTTTATCTGAACAAGACATTAAACATATAGATAAGTTGGCCAAATGATAATTATTAGTATTGCTAACTATTTAAAATACAATTTAGATCTCAACATCAAATTTCACAAGGGGGTAATAAGACACAATTACTTTTAAGTATAATAAAAAAAATATTGTTATTTTTGTTGTTATCGACATAGTTATTGCATTGGTCGAATGTTATGAATTAATGAGTCAACTTGTTTTGATATATTCAAGGAGATTTTTTGTCAATATATATGGGTGATCAAAATTAATAAGCTCCCATCAATAACTTGGTTAAAATAAGTGTAATTTAAGTAACTCATTTTGAGTTCCTTATCTCTTGTTAATTCCCATAATGTCATTATTTTTAAGCAACTCATACGTATTTTGCTCTAATGATATAATTTTAAACAATGTTTTAATGACTCGTCCTTAAAATAACAAGAAAATAATTTTTAAAATTATAAGTAATCATTACTTATAAAAGTAATACAGTTTAATTTTAAGCAACTTAACATGCATATGACACATAAATATTCTCCAATAATAAAAATTAAGCAACAATATCTCAAAATAAATAATCATTTAAGCAATGAGAGGAGATGCCATAAGGATCATGTACATTTTTATATAATTTTACTGTACAAAATCAATTTCTCTATCAACTCAATGTCCTCTAATCAGGAAATGACACGTGAGCTACATTCTAATGGGGAGAGAGAAACTGAACTGCTTGCTTCTTTGTGATATCCTCTGGTTCCTTCATTCTCGTGCCTAATAAGGATATAAAAAGATAAGCTTATTCATTTTGTGTTCAAGGGAATTGAATGGCATGAAATGAAACCGAACTTGCATCAATATAAAAGGAAGCTATGCTTGATATTATTGCTCCTATTATTGCTTGCTTGGGCCTGGCTGAGGCATGGCACTACAACATCTGAAGAAAAGAAACCACGTGTATATGCACTAAAGGTGTCTCTCACATATTCAAGTTTATTCATTTTGTCTTGGGAACTTTTTGCTATGTGTAACTTTTGAGCTTTGGAATCATGAAGGGAGTGGCGTGTCAAGCAAAATAGGAAATATTCAAGTGAAGTTCTACACTTAAAAACTTTCAAGAGCTCCAAGTCGTCTTCTACTAGTTCTAGCTAGTAGCTCAAATTTGAAGTTGGTTTTTTACATGTGAATATTGTTGAAGAAACAAGAGCTAATATATTTAATATTTTTCTCTCTATCACACACATACAAACAAGAAAGAAAAAGAGCTTTTGAGTTTTTATTTTCTTTCTAATAAAGCAACTATACACAGAAAAAAATGTACATCATATGCTTTTTATAAACAATAGTATCACAATAAACTATTGCACGAATATAGAAAATCGATCCATCAAAGTAAATAAACATTGGGTGGCATCGATCGAAAATGGGGAACAATGACGGGTTAAAATTTGCAACTTAATTAATAGCAGTTGTATACTATAACTATGTGGAATTGCAGGGTACTAAAATACATAAATATATATAATAAAATTATAAAATCTTAATAATTATTATTAATCATTGTACTTTTTTATTCACCTTAGGAAAAATATATATGGATGAAATTTTAATTTTATAATATTTATCTATAACTTTTAATTAAAAGTTATACTCTTTATCAATAATTTTAATTAAAAATTAGAATGAAAATGTTAGAAAAATATTTAAAGTATTATACTTAGAAGTTTTAAAATATATGAAAACCATTTACCTAAAGTTTGTTTTTTTATAATAACTATTTATCTAAAGCGAATTAAAAGAATCATTATTAATATTTTATAATATTACAATTTTAATTAACAAATATAAAATTTTAATTTTACACATAAATGATATGAAAAAAAACTAAAATTTATGTATTAAATGTGATAATCATAGCATTAATGATATAATTTTAAATATGAGTCTTAATTAGTGAAACCCATATTTTGTTGATAATCATAGCATTAAATCCATATTTTATAAATGTGATAGTCATAACATTGAATGGGGTTGTTTAACATATTTTTAATTTGAGCCAATTAGACAAACCCATTTTTTTTTTATATTTCAAAAGATTGACATATCTATTTAATTAAATTTGGAATTCAGCAAAAAAAATAATAATTACATTTGAAAAATTTTAAAATTAATTTAAAATTTTTTACTTGGTCACTTAGACCAAGCCTTCTTGTTTTAGTTTTAATTCCTCTATTTTTAATGGGTTAGTTATGATTTTAGTCCTTTGACTTTTTTACAAAATTTGATTTTTAGTTTCTAAATATTTGTTTAACTGAAAATTATACTTTGCATTTAAAAAAATCAAAATTTAATCCCTAAACAAAAATTTAAACCTATTATTTTTATTTATTTAATGAGACTTTAGGGATTAAAATCAATTTTTTAAAAGTTTAAGAACTAAAAATCCCAATGAAAAAAAGTTGAGAGATTTTAATTAATCAAAATTTTATTTAGAGACTAAAAATTAAATTTAAAAAAGTTAAAAAAATTTAGACAGTCAAACTTTTAGAAATTAAAAACTTAGTTAAAGCATTTTTAATCTAATTAATGTCTTGCTGTAAAAAATCTAATTAATGTCCACGTCAACATCCGTACGTTAAGTCCGCGAAGATATTTATCATTTATGTAGAATTTCTAACAAGCATATAATAGAAGTACCATACGAGGAAAAAATATTAAAAGTAATTTTGATTCTAATATTTTACTTATTAGTAAAGTTGGTATTTATTTTAAAATAGAAACATGAATTTGGTTTTTATTTTTAAAAAATTGTGATTTTAGTTTCCACATTTTAGAATGAAGACCATTGATTTTTCTATTTTTAAAAATTCATAATTTTGATCCCATATTTTAAAATAATATGTATTTTTGGTCTAATTTTTAATTTTATCTATATTTTATTTGTTTTATTCTTATATTATAATTAATTAAATCATTTTTTGATAATGTTTTAAATGAATATGTTAGGTTTATGATTCAATTAAATTAAATTAAAATAAAATAAATAAAATGTAGAAAAAGTTAGAAATTTGACTAAAATTATAAATTTTGTAAAATAGGATGATCAAATGTTTCTATTAGGAAACTAAAATTGTGATCTGTGAGAGAATCAAATGCCATCATTTTAAAGTGTAGGAACCAAAATTGCGAATTAAACAAAATAAGAAGACCAAAATTATATTTAAGTCAATAAAAAATAGTTATTCCTAAAATTTTAAATAGATGACCAAAACTTAAAATTGTTATACATAAATAGAATAAAGATATATTTATAACATAATTTATGGCTCCTGTGCACACCAACTACCAATTCTCAGTTTTTATTTTTTGGTTATTTTATTTCGATTGCTTAGAACCTAATGGAATATCCCCCTTGCTCTAAATTAAAAAAATTAATACTATAGATAGGGTATGATAAATAAATTTATAACTACTAATTAATTATATAGTGAATTAATTATTTTCTTAATAAATAATAATTTAGTAAAAAAAATTCAGTATCCTGAGTTTTCTCCTATTTTATGAAATGAAAAAAACTCCTATATGTTCCCATTTATGTTAATAATTTTTTTACTCATTGATGAGCTGATCGATTTAGAACTTCGTCAATTAAAGAGTCAACTAGAACAATATATTTATACACAACAATAAGAAAAAAAAATTATGGACTTGAGGAAGTCCTTATCAATCAGACCCTTCACTCACGTGCATAGGGAAATAACGAAAAATAAAAATAAAATAAAAAATAGGGGGGAAATTCGAAGAACGACCTAACCTTAGATACCAAAAGTCATCATAAACCGAACTTGAAAGGTGTAAACCACGATATATTGTCATCACGTACGAAAAGAACTCTATATAACCTCAAAAGTCACTAAAAAATGGATGCAAAAGAACGACATTGTTATGGGAAGTGATGTTTTCCGTCTAAACTATATCATATTTATAGGTATGTTTTGATAAACTTCTTTAAAAATATTTTTAAAATAAGAAAATAAGAAGAAAAAATTGGATGAGTTTTTCTATAAATAAAAATAATTTTTCCATTAACTAATTTTTAGAAGTTTACTAATATAACTTCTCTAAAAGATGAGATAACATCTACAAATGAATTAATGAAAAACTCATTTTAATTTATGGAGAAACTCGTTTCATTTTTTTCTTTTTAGTTTGTTCTTTTAGAAATGTTTATAGAAAAAACTTATATCCAAAAGGCTCATAGTTGACTTCTTTCTATATGGAGAATGACTTTTAGCCTGTTTGGATGTAAATTTTTTTAGAAGCACTTTTAGAGAAAGAAAATAAGAAGAAAAAAATGAAATGAACTTCTTCATAAATTAAAATGAACTTTTTATTAGCTCATTTGTAAATGTCATCTTATCTTATAAAGAAGCTATATTGACCAACTTCTAAAAATTAGTTAATAAAATTCTTATTTTTACTTTTGAAAAAATTTATTTTATTTTTTTCTTCTTATTTTATTTTTTTAGAAGTCTAAAATCTTATCCAAACAAGCCCTTCGTGGAGTTTTGGAGACGCAGATTGATTTTTCTTTAATTGGGTGAATGATTTTTCTTTAATTTCTCATCATCATGAAAACAAGTTCTCGAATACTAGTCAATTTGTCAATCAATTATGGCCTCCCTAGTTACCCAAAAGTCACTATAAATGAGGACCTCAAACTTGTATAGATTAACTGCAAAATGGAGAAAGAAATGAGCTTTAAGAGCTGTCTAAAAGCCACAAAAACTAATTGAACTACTCGATTGAGTTTTGTAAACTCATTCCATTTGACGAATTCTCCTTGCACATGAAAAAGTGTTGCATAGACCCCACATATCTCACATGTACGTACAACCGAAATGTTGATTATAGCTAAAGTAAAAGAGAAACAAAAATTAAGGGTAATGTTGAATTTGTGTAACTAATGTTAATTTTATTTGTATTTTACTCCGACAATCTTATATAATTCCAATAGAAGAAAAAAAAAGGCAGATAGCGCGATACAAAAAAAAATGGATGAAAAGTGTAAAATCATTAATTAATGAAGTCATGGAGTTATACGAATCTTATATATGTTGGTTTAATTAAAACTGTGCCGGATTAAGCATAGAAGTACAAGGTTTTACGTACGTCATAACTCATAAAGAGCAATTAACTATTACAATCATCATGTACATGATTGTACATTAAATTAATTTATGGATTCTAATATTATTTAGATTAAGTTCACAAAGCTTGTATATGTAACAGTTAGTGAAGTGGTTAGTTTCTTTTTGTGCTATTTTAATTCATGAAGGGACCTCTGTGTGCAAGTCCAAAAGCTATAGCTAGAGTTGTTTCTTTCTGGTATTCATATTCCTTCTCCTTTCCTTTCAGTATTATTTTTATTTGAAAGAGAAAAGGATGAACACACCTGCATTAGTTAATATTAATTATTATCCTTCTCGACATGGAAACGCGGCAAATATACAATGAATGGCAAAAAGTTTCAGATTTGGATAAGATCTCACAGAATTGTTGGACAGCATATCAATAGTATATGATATGTGTTGCATGTGATATTCTGATAAGCATATAAAAGATGATGATCTGTAAATAAACACTTCCCATATGCATATTCCTGTCAAGTTCTTTTGGCTTCATTTATTTTGCTATATAATTTATGCTATATCATAGATCCCACGACTAATTGTCTGACAAGATAAAGAAAAACTATTAAAAAACAGAAGAATAGGTGTTCCCTTTTATTCATTTTTGTGACAGAATGTGTGTGTGTCGATTTCAGAAAGGGCGATATATTATATTTTATCATATCATATCTATTTGTTATAATGTTAGTATTGGATCATGTGTTACACCCCTAAATCTTAAAACCTATAAATTATTAATTTTTTATAGAATAAGTGTTACTTCAATTCATTTCTATGACAGATGAGTGTGTGGATTTCAGAAAGCGTACTGTATTATATTTTTATTATTTTATCATGTTGTATTTGTTACAGGAGATATCAACCTTTAATTTATTCTTGTTAGCAATGCTAGTATTGGTTGTCCTAATTATAATTATAATTTGCAAGTTGGAATATCGAAAGAAATTAAAAACAAATTGACATAAGAAAGAACTTAAAAAGTTAATGAGAGGTTTTAGGTTTGACTTTTGAGTATGCAGTTATATGAAATAATCAAAGAGAGAGTTTGTTATGTGTTCTATATTAAAAAAATAAAAATTAATTAACTCCTCCAACCATCCTGCTACAAGAGTGGCTTCTGCAATCTAGTACTATTCTTCAGAATGTTTTTTTGCATGATGCATTTGTTACTGCACTAAGGAAAGCTGAACAATTTCTTTGGGCTGGTTTCTGAGATGGATTCTGTGAGTTCTATCTACTTATTACTTCTTAATATACTCCTGTATATACACACACTGATATACTTAACTAAGTTCTGCTTCTTTTGGGAATGTAGGTTTGAGACATGGTAAAGAATTTGATTGAAGCTCAGAAGTGGGCAGAAGGGATAAGAGACTGTGCAACAAAAATTGAGTTATGGTTGTGTCATCGAGACTTTAATGTCAAGAAAGTTCATTTGGAATTCGTTGATGAGTTACTGAAATTTAGTCCTGCACCATGCAATGAACCTCTTTATCATAAATTGAAGGTGTTTCTCATAACAAACTGTTAATAGTGCCTTTGGTAGTTGCAATTTTCTGCCATTTATTTTGGGTTAACTTATGTTGATGCAGGACTACGCAGAGGAAGCAAGGTTGTTAATTCAGGAGATTGAAACTGCATTGTCAATGTGTTCAAATGTACTTTCTCCTAGACTCATCATATTTCCTTTAATAAATACTTCACTGTTTTTGTTAATAACGAATAACCATTTATTTAACTTGATCCTTTGGAATATATAAAAAATATACTATATTTAACGGGAGATCTAAATTGTACATACATTTACGACTAAATAAAAAAATATTATTGTAAATCCATAATTATTTAATTAAGCCTAATAATAAATAATAATATTATAAATATATATAGTTATATTTAAAATCATTTACGATAGTTATTTTATATAATAATTATAATTATATATTCGCAGACAAATTATTATATATATATATATATATATCAACTTACATATTATATATATAGTAATTTTAGTATTTTAAAACATATATTTGAAATAATAATTATGAATAGATATTAAGAGAAAAATTATTATTATATATTAACTTACATATATTATATTAATAAATAGTTTTTGTAAAGTTAATAAATTTATATTATACATGATATAATTTGTAATTAATGTGTATAATTATTTTTACAGTATGAGTGTGTATACAGTCTATTTTCTCTAGACCTTTTTTTAGTAGTCTTTTATTGAACTCTTTTTCTTTTTTTCCAGTAGAAAGTTAATAAAGATTTGATGGTCACCTAAATTTTTCATAAATAATTCTTGACCATTTTAACTTAAGTTTTCTATTTTGATCTAACAGTAATTATTAAATGTTCTTATTTCTCACAATAACATATTCTTTTAATTTGGACGTGTTTCCTAAAATTATTTAATAATTATATGACTACTGTAACATAATTTATAAAGAAAATTTTATCATTTATGTTGATCATATCCAATTCAAATATATATATATATATATATATATTTTAAAGAATACCTATAATTTTTTTTTAAAAAAAGTAACATATTTCTTAATAATTCATATATGATTATGTGTTCTTCATTTCTTTCACTCATTCTGTCAATACTCCTCTCCCTTCTTTTTTTTTTTTTTTTTTTTACTTTAACAAAAATACTCCCTTTGAAGTATAGGCTGATTAATTATTTCATCATGTGCAATTGTGTTGACGTTGAGGTCACTAATCAAAGCCACGTCAGGAAAGCTTTAAACCGATAGTGTCTCCGTCAAAACGTTTAATTTTAATATATTGTGAAAGCCTGAAAGTGAAAGCTAATCATTCGAGAGGCTTAGGTTCGATTTGTTATTTATTAAATTATATATTTTTAAATTCAATTTAATTGTAGATAAATAGTTGTCCAATCCACTTCTAATTTGTTATTAGATTAAAGGACCTATTTTTGAACGGAAATTTTTTTATAACGTAAGTTTTTTTGAAGTATTTTTAAAAGAAGAAAGTAAGAAAAAAATTTGAAATAATTTTTTTTATAAAATAAAATGAATTTTTTTATTAGTTTATTTATAAATATCTTATATTTTAAAGAAGTTATATTAATGAGCTTCTAAATATTAATTAATAAAGAATTTATTTTTGTTTGTAAAAAAATTCATTTTTTTTTAAATACTTTTGAAAAAATTTACCTAAACAAATCTTAAGTATAATATTACAAGTTAACCCTCTCTAGGGCTTAAATCATTAATGCTTTGTATGAAACATGAAAAATTGTAAAGAAAAAATAGGTAAAGAAGAAAGCACATAAATTTTCACTAACGCATTTTTTTTATTTACTGCTAACGTATTTCTTTTTGTTTAATATATAACTACAAAAGAAAGGACATATTTACACGCAACCATGCCAAATCTGTTTTTCTTTACACTGAGGAGAAAATGAATGGAAGAGAGAGGAAAAAATACTGTTTGCCCCTCCCCTCTTCTTTTTAGCATTATTTTGTGAATCTTATATATAATAAATTTCTGCATTTTGCAATAAATATTTTTAAGTTAACTAATTTATATTTTAAAATGTTATTTTAACAATAAATTTATACTAAAATTCAGTATAAAATCATCAACTTATTGTAACAATAACAATTTTTTATAGTTAAAAATCATTCAATTTTCAGTTAGAGGCTTAAATGTCTTCACACAAAAAGATGTTATTTCTTTGTCTTTTATTTCTTTCATACCAAATAATGTGGAGAATTTAATTATTTTTCTTATCAACTTCTTTCTATTTATACTTTTTTTTATCCCCATAAAACCAAGCAAATGATAAATTGAAGTATATAAATAACTTTTTGTTCATACTTTAGAAACTTCTCATTCATTTTCTTTAACTGTAAATAATCTACAACTACATGCTTATTTACCTTGTGCTAAATTATTAAGTAAAATTATATAAATAATCAATACTTCCTTTGTCCCAAATTGACAGATGTTTTAGCATTGAAAAAAAATCATATTGATTGATGTTTTCAATTTTCATGAGACATTAAAATATATATATATATATATATATATATATTCTAATTTTGCTCTCCAATAGATATTATTGTCTTAAAAGACTTAATAATAATTTTATTTAAATTAAGAAAGAGAATAAAAATATTTTAGTAAAATTTTCTCCTTATAAATGTTACTAACTGGTTTGGTGTTATTTATAAGAAACAAATTGTGTTTTTCTTTGGTCTAGTTATAAAAAACAATGATTATTTTTTAAACTTATTCAGGGTTAAATTTATTTTCTATCCTTAATTTATTGTATAACTTTATATACAAGACATTCATTCATTTATGACTATTGACATTAAATGTGACTATCATTTAAAATAAAGAAATTTGTTTGAAATAATATTTGAATTTATGATAATATTAATTGAAAACAACTAATTTAATCACCTTGGTTGATTTTGACTATTTGTCTTATGTTTCTTTTATATAAGATCAAAGATATTATTATCTTGAAATACTTATTTTTCTTAATTTGTATGAAAAATCTTAAATATTATTTAATTTAGAATAGAGGGAGTAATAATACACTCACAATAATTTTTCTACAATAAAAACTAGGTTTTGGACAAAAACTTTAGTGATTTGTTGAAAATGTGAATGCCAATGCAAATCTCCTAAAGTTGTGAAAATAACTTTAATTTAGAAAGTAAATATTTACATCTCACCATTCATCTTTAATTAGAAGTTAGCTAGGAAATGATCAAACTAAATTATTTGATTATTAAAATTTTGATATCATATTGTCAACAAATTTTCGTAAAAGCTCAAACAATTACGTAAAAAAAACAATTAATTAACACTCAATACTTATACACTCACAATAACTTTCATGGAGCCACTTGGTTGGTGGAGTCTTATCATTCATATATTATTATTGATATTTATTCATGCTATTTGCATATAAATACGTGTCTTTGGGAAGAGTTGTGTATATACCAAATTGCTTAAGGTCTTCAACGTACTTCACCCCTTCATACGTGGTGTTGTTGCTGCTGCTCTTTTCTCTTCAGTTCTCTCTTCCCCTTTCTTTTTCTTCTTCTTCTTCTGAGCTTGTTTAAGCTCTTCTAGCTTCCATTAACATATATATTATCACAATGTGTGGTATTCTTGCTGTTCTTGGTTGTTCTGATGACTCTCGAGCCAAAAGGGTCCGCGTGCTTGAGCTCTCTCGCAGGCAATGAATTTATTATTCTTCTATGTATTTAGAATTCGTAGTTGAGTCTAATTTCGATGCACTATAATATTATACAAGTTTTTACTTATCAATTGATATATAATTTTTAAGATTATCATTATAGAAATTAACAAACTTATCATAAGATAATAATACTAAAATCAGAATTTATAACTTCATGCATACTTTTCACACTTCTTAATATTAGACCAACCTTAATTATTCGAATCATACTATTTATTAGTAGTATATATACTTTTAGTATATACCTATTTACTTTTTTTGATAAGTTTATAATTTCTTTACACATTCAGTGTAAAAAACAATGCTATCTTTCGGTTAGTCTACAAACCAACCTCGTTTTAATATCATATAGTTTGGTTTTTATTAATTTGGGTGCTTTGGATTACAAGTTCATGCTGAAGAATTGATGGTACCAGCACCAGCAAATCCTTTGTTGGAAGCGATTGATTTAGATAAAGGCACCAGTCTATTTGGCAGGGTTTTGTGATAGAGTCAACGTATGATTAGTGACATTTCAATTTGAAGAGAGAATCAATTATATTTAATTTTTTTTATAAAAATTAGTAAAATAGTTTTTTTTATATAAAAAAATACGTATTTAGACAACATATAGAATAAATATGGGACCTAGGTGACGAAATTCATTACCACGTTTCAACTTTCAACTGGTTCCTGGTCCGTCAAAAAATTTTAAGGGAATGGATTAATCATGGTGGAGTTTGAAATTATAATTGCTATTTATGATGTGATTCTCATAGAATCTATCTTTAGTAATAGGGTTTAAATTAAGATTTTTGATTATATTTTAGTGAATTTGTAGGATTATTTTTTTTTCATTTTTATAATAGAACGTCTTATTTTGAGATTTTAAAAAAATTAAAAATTATTTTTTTAAAATAATATACAAATTTTTAAGATTTTCTATAATGAAAACTCATACTTTATTTACTTCTTTTATTGTTATTGAGAGATCCATAAATATAAGATGTTAAATTTAAGATATCTTACTAAAAGATACTCTTTATGTCCATCAGAGTCAGATTTAGGATACATGACGTTGATAAGGTTAAGTGCGCAACTATGAAATAAAATATATTCTGAAGACACTGATTGTTTATGAATAAGATAAAGTAGTGAGATGATCGTGGGGTCATGGTTGAAATTCAATTATTGGTAGTAATATTTAGTGGGAACCTTCCAAAAGTGGATGACGATTGAAAATCAAATAATTAAAAGGGATTACTTGGTCGTAGAATTATTCGATTTAATTTAATGAAAATGATTTTTCTTATGTTGTTTTTAACGCTTACACATATATGAAAAGAAGACATCTATTCAATATAGTATGATTTATGAATAAAATTTAAATTGTTTTAAGTTTAATAAGCATATATTATTACTATATTTTTTTAACGTAAGCATCTAATTCTAAATTATTCTTGATATAATTTTTTAAATAATTATTATAAAATATAAGAAACATGCTATACAAGTCAATTTATGATTGAACGTCAATTTAAAACAACATATAATATGTTATATATTAATCATGTATACATTGTCATTCAATTATTTGATTATTTTAATATTTATATTAATTTTTATAATAATTATCTTAAA
>PYAF01004197.1:905751-919384 GCA_007407185.1 Glycine tomentella
ACAATATGATTCTTTATGTTGAATGCATGTACTTTTTCTGTTTCTTTTAACTTTAAGTGTTGGATTTTTGAAAAAAAAAACTATTTATATTTATTTGTCATTTGTATCAAAATCACATTAATTATTCTTTTATTAATTATACTCTTACTTGTTTTATAATATTTAATTATTTTAAATATGAATTTATTGTGGAGTGAAAAAAAGGATAAATTTTTTTTATGACTATTTTATTATAATCAAGAAAATTTATTGTCTTTTTAGATTTTTATATAACAACCTTAACCACAAGTTAAAAGGACGAGAGAGAGTATTATTTATTCTTTAAGTTTATTAAATTCTGGTTATTAACTTCTCAAATCAAACAATGATACATAAATATTTTTATTATATTAAATAGTTTGGGTTAATGACAAGTTACTTAATTTGAATATTATTGAAATTTGTTTGTGGTTGTTGACGTCACAGATTGAAGCACCGTGGCCCTGACTGGAGTGGGCTCCATCAACATGGTGACTGCTTTTTGGCACATCAACGGTTAGCCATAGTTGATCCTGCTTCTGGGGATCAACCTCTCTTTAACGAGGACAAATCTGTCATTGTCACGGTAGGCCATTGCCTAAACAACAACAACAATAGTTCTACACCATTGTCTTTGTGTTTTTATTTATCTCTTTCATTCATCTGTTATTATGATGAAATTGGCAATTTTAACGATACAAACTCGAATCTTCTATACCATCATGATGTGTTGTTGTGAGGGTTGATGCAAAGTGTTTTAGTTTTTTTATTTTTTTATTTCATTTATTAAATTTTAATGGATGTAAATCATGATTGATGATGAAACGTCATATAACTTTAAAACAGGTAAATGGGGAGATTTACAACCATGAAGAGCTCAGGAAACAGCTTCCTAATCACAACTTCCGAACTGGAAGTGATTGTGATGTTATTGCACATCTGGTTAGTAATATTTAAGATTTGAGTATAATAATTTATCAATTGAGATGAATTAACTTTAACTAAATAGTTATTTGTATAAAGTATTTTTGATTTTACTGATAATTAATCTTTACATTCAAGTCATGTGTGTGCATGATGTATTAAGCAAAATGACTATTTTTTTTATAATGAAAATGACAAGCAAATGAATGATCCGCATTAAAATATAAAAGCCACGTAAGTTTCTTAAGTAACACAGTTGAATAATTTTCAATCTTGATTATACTAATATATAATTATGAGGTCAAAATTTAATATTAACCATACAGTCATGCATGAATCATTAAGATTGTTTTACTTAAAACATATTTGAGTATCCATTAGTCAAAAGAAGTTTTTGAAGATCATTTCCTTCATGACTGTAATTTTTTCTTAGTCTAAGCTAAAAATTGAAGTAATCAAGATTGAAAATGTAGTTCTTATCAAGTCCTTGTTATTGATATTTGATGTTAATGTTTTCAATAGTACGAGGAACATGGAGAAGACTTTGTGGACATGCTGGATGGTATCTTCTCATTTGTTCTACTGGACACCCGTGACAACAGTTTTATAGTGGCTCGGGACGCTATTGGGATCACTTCCTTGTACATTGGATGGGGATTAGATGGTAATAATTCATAATATGTTCAACTTTTGAATTGAATTCATGCGTTTTTAGTTTGTACTTGAATTTTGAATTGAATTGAATTGAATGGACAAAGTGTGACAAGTTTGGCACCCTCTCTGTATTCAGGCTCTGTTTGGATTTCATCAGAAATGAAAGGCCTGAATGATGATTGTGAACACTTTGAGTGTTTTCCACCTGGTCACTTGTACTCTAGCAAAGAAAGAGGGTTCCGCAGATGGTACAATCCTCCTTGGTTCTCTGAGGCTATTCCATCTGCCCCTTATGATCCTCTCGTTTTAAGACGCGCCTTTGAGCAGGTTTGATTCACAAAAGTCTAAGGTCATATTTGGATAAACTTTTCTATAAACGCAGATAGAAAAGGAAAATTAGAAAGTAAAGTGTAATAAATTTCTACTATAAAATTATTATTAGCTTATAAATAAGTTAAAATCAACTTTTGAATAAACTAAATAAAAGAACACAAATTAGCTTATGCACCAGCTAATTTCAACTAATGGCATATGCTTATTTTATTTTACATTCTTATTTTTTTCTCCTATAAGTGTTTATAGAGAAATTTATGCAAACAAGGCCTAAGGACAATTGGAATCGGAACTTCATATAACTCTTATTAAAGTTCCTTTTTTTGTGCAACAATTTTTGCATGAACAAAATAATCTATAGATACAATGAATCAAATGCTCAAGATAAATGTTAAATAACTTCACAAACTTCATTACATAGTGTGTATTATTATTTGGGTTTTACTAACCGGTGTCTTTAAGGCATTATCTAAAATGATAAAATATTTATTATGAAGATCATAGGATAATGTAAAGAAAAGTAATAAACAATGTACTTTTATGCATTTAATAATTTTTTTTAATTTCTTTACCAATGTCTTAAAGATACTTGTTAACATTTGCTTTATTATTTTAACGCATCTTGAGCATTTGTTTGGTTAGGTCCATAGGCACTATGGTCATGCAAGAATTACTGTTTGAAAGCTTTTTGATGAATAAAGCTAACAAAAATGAATGTGATTACAGGCAGTTATAAAAAGGTTGATGACTGATGTGCCTTTTGGTGTTCTACTCTCTGGAGGTTTGGACTCTTCTTTGGTTGCATCCATCACTTCTCGTTACTTGGCCAACACAAAGGCTGCTGAGCAGTGGGGATCAAAGTTACATTCATTCTGTGTAGGCCTTGAGGTGAGCAATCTAATCAAAACTACAAATGACATTGCAAATTTAGTAGTTGTTTTCATGAAATCGGTTGTATTAATCTTTGTTATCTCATATTGAGTAGGGCTCACCAGATTTGAAGGCTGCAAAAGAAGTTGCTGACTATCTAGGCACTGTCCACCATGAGTTTACCTTCACTGTTCAGGTAACCAAATACATGAAAAAGTACTTTTCTGCTCACAATTTGGGTCCTTCAATTTATAAATAAATAATTGTTATATGGTGTGTGCAGGATGGAATAGATGCCATTGAAGATGTTATCTACCATATTGAAACATACGATGTGACTACAATTAGAGCAAGCACACCTATGTTTCTCATGTCTCGGAAGATTAAATCACTTGGTGTCAAATGGGTTATCTCAGGAGAAGGATCTGATGAGATCTTTGGAGGGTATTTGTACTTCCACAAGGCACCCAACAAGGAGGAGTTCCACAGAGAAACATGCCGCAAGGTCATAGATTTATCTTGTTCATTGACATAAACAATACCTAGTGGGATAAGGCTTTGTTGTTTTCGTTGTTGTTGTTGTATTGACATAAACAATATAAGGGTTTGAAGTTCAAGGGTTAATAGTTATGTTTTTTTTATATGCAGATCAAAGCACTTCACCAATATGATTGCTTGCGAGCCAATAAATCAACATTTGCTTGGGGTCTAGAAGCCCGTGTACCATTTTTGGACAAGGCGTTTATCAATGCTGCAATGAGTATTGACCCCGAGTGCAAAATGGTAAGAGTAAAGAATAAGATTTGGCTGGTTCATCACTTCAAAAAATTTAAGACACTTATTTAGCTGGTTTACTAATTTAATGTTCAGATAAAAAGAGATGAAGGACGAATTGAGAAGTGGATTCTGAGGAGAGCCTTTGATGATGAAGACAATCCTTATCTGCCAAAGGTACTATGCAATTTGCTGAAATGTCTATGGATCTTTGCCAAATTAATTGGCCCGTAAAACTAACATCTAAACATTTATTTTGATGCAGCACATTTTATACAGGCAGAAAGAACAATTCAGTGATGGAGTTGGCTATAGTTGGATTGATGGCCTTAAGGCCCATGCTGCAAAACATGTATTGAATCCAACCTTTTTTTTTTACTACAATTCAATGATAGGGTTTGCTATTGTCATGAAATTTATTTTGCTTATAATTGGTTGTTGTCAATTTTTCCATAGGTGACTGAAAAAATGATGCTTAATGCTGGTAACATTTACCCCCACAACACCCCAAAAACCAAGGAAGCATATTACTACAGAATGATCTTTGAGAGGTTCTTCCCTCAGGTAAGTTAATCAACTAATTGTTAATTTACTTTCTTAAAATTTGGATTTAGGCCTAACTGAATTCCAGAAGCTAACACATAGGGTGAGGATTGCCTCACATATATACACTATTTTGAACATATCACTATCCAATGTAGAATCTCTAACATAATTGAATAGGGGCTGATTCAAATGTGTGTTTGTTGATTTTGTTCTGCAGAACTCAGCTAGGCTTACTGTTCCTGGAGGAGCAAGTGTTGCATGTAGCACAGCCAAAGCTGTTGAGTGGGATGCTGCTTGGTCTAACAACCTTGATCCCTCTGGTAGAGCAGCACTTGGAGTGCACATTTCAGCCTATGAAAACCAGAACAACAAGGGTGTAGAAATTGAGAAGATTATACCTATGGATGCTGCTCCTCTTGGTGTTGCCATCCCGGGTTAATATAAAGCTGTGACAAAGAATAATTACAATGAAAATAACTAAGATAAACCTGAATGAAAAATTTGCCTGCAGTGTAATTTCATCTGTGCAAAGCTTTATAGTTTATAGATATAAGGCTTTCTAAAAAGTGTTGTGTATCGTATTATCTTGAATGCTGTGATTTGAAGTCTTAATAAAAGTGTTTCCTTTATCAGTTCATAATGAATGCAAAGTCCATTATTTTAGTAATATATATTACTATATTTTATTTCACTTTTAATTAGCTGAAGCTCGTCATGTTAAGTAAATGACTTTGAAGTCTCAAGATATTGAATACTGAATAGAAAACGATTCACAGTAACACAAAGTATGAACTCAAATTATTTGATATGTATGAGATTTTAGAAAATATGCCGTGAGGTACTAGAGTATACTAAAAAATGCATATAAATTGAAAACGGACCTACACGTGAAATAACATCACTAGTACCTGAGAAATGAGAATTGTCAGTCAAGGCATAACATTGGAATTGGAAGGACCAAGTTTGTGCATTGAGATGCAACATACACATAATAATTTACATGGTTACCTTCTTAGTGGAAAAAAAAAAAAACACCAGCATAAAAGTAATTCACAAAAAAAAAGGGAAGGAATTAGCACCAGTTGGGCCAGTGGGGAGTGATTGACAGAGGGGGAAATCTATATAGTCCCCTCTTTTTTCTCTTCACACCTCTCCGTTTTATTTTACGTTCCAAGAATTAGTTTTCAAAATTTGCTCTATATTTTAGAAACTAATTTTCAGAAAACAAAAACAAATGAAGAGGGTGTGAAGAAAAAAAAGTGATAAGTATAATGGGTCTTGACACAGCACTAGCCAAGCAAGCCCAGCTATAGCTGCACATTGTGCTCACAATTAAGAGCCCCAATAAATAACAGCCTAGTTCTATGCCAGGCAGTTGCTTCCTGCATTCCAAAAATTGTTTTATGCACCAATCCAGAATACTTTTTTTTACCTTTCGGATTGGCCAATCCAGAAAGTGATTTTTAAAGTGTATGAAGCAATTGCCTTTATATATCCTTGTACTCGGTGCAAAAAGTTTCTTTTTTTTTTTTTGTGGACTGAGAAAAGTTTTATTTAATGGTCCACTTGAGACAACCATTACCTACTGAGCCTGCTACGTAACGGAAAGAAAAATCAACTCAGACCCCGCTACATTGCTATTGAAATGTGCCCATGAAATAGATGCCGTTCGATTTTTTGAGCGGTTATTTAATATTTTAATTTTTTTAAAAAATTTTAAGATCTATAAAATATGTATCGAGAAGAAAATATTTAAGTATCACCGCGTTCTCATTTATTCAAAAAAATTAAAAACGTTGATTTGTTGTTTTTAGAGAAAATGCTTTCAAAATTCATACAAACATATTTTCAGTCTTGTTTATTAATTTTTCTGAAAATAAAGCATCACCTTATTTTCTCTAGCTATTTTTATATTTAGGATTCAATTGTATTTTAAATAGTATTGTCTTTGAAAAGAGAAATTATTGTATAGAAGACTACATAATCCCCATCAATTTTCATGAACACATTTATTTTTCATAAATTGAAAAAGAAATTATGCACCGGTGGAAAATTATGTAAAATCTTGAATTATGTAATAATTCTCAAAGGGAGAAAATACCATATTGTCTAAAATGATATGTTTATGACCGGTTTTTATGTGATACGTTATTAACTATTTTTTATAAATTGAAAAATGGAGTTGCGAATTATGTGTGAAAATTAACCATATCGATCATGTAATTTTTTTTCCTCCCAAGAAGGATATGCATAATGAAACAAAAATAAATGTCAAATTATGTTGCTTTACAGCTTGTTTGGTTTCGCTTCTTCCTGTAACTTACTGCATCCACCAGAAGCAACAACCAACATGTTATAACTTTCTGGGTGAGACATATTTTGAATATAGCAATATCAATGCATTAGCTTTAATAGATTGTATTTGAAATTCCTCGTCTTCATTTAGGGAATCTTACTTGAGGCAAGGTAAATCTATTTAAAAGGTGAGGACACACTATCAATTTTAGCAACAATCTATGACAGGATTCATATTTATCTACAAATAAATTAAGAACAACTAAAAATTTAAGTACAAATTATGCAAATGTCATAAGCAGCGAAATGTTTACTACGTAAACCCTTTTACCCTATTTTTGTCCATTGTCCAAACATATGCTGTCATTCATCCTGTAGAACTCCCTTTTGTTACATACTGAAAAGTAAACCTTTCAAATTCTATTAATACCTTTGATAGAATTTATAATATAATAGTGTAATTCACACTTTACATTAATAGAGCAACAAAGAAACATCTTCATTTCCTTAGCATACATAACTTCACAGTTGCAACGAGTTGCAATTATGCAACCCTCAATTAATGCACCACCTACTAAAGATAATTTGGTGGCAGAAATAAAACAAAAAATAAAAATAAAAATAAAATACAGTGAGTGAACAATGTTAATTAGCTAGTAAATACATAATTTAGTAAAATAAAGCAGTGTAGAATAGTTCATTCCAAGTATCAGGCAATCCAGGAAGACACCAATGGCTGCAATCAGCTCGATTAGGGTTAGCTCTCTTCTGAAGACTCAATTCACCACTGTAAATTGAAGGGTGACCATCCTTCCTCAATGCTGATAACATTGTGATGTCCAAAAGATATGCAGGGTTTTTCATTTCTCTTATGACCATATCAACAACCCTCATCTGCTCAGGGTATGCTCCAGGGTATGTTGTGCCACTGATTGGGGCAGTTTCACCATAGCAGTTCTTTGTTGTCATCACAATTGTCTTACCCACATTCCATTCATTTGGGCTGCATATTAGTGCCATCTAGTTAATTTGTGCTCAACTTTGTAATAAAAGCATTTAGACAAACTTAAACAAAATAATTAAGAGCAAATTACAATAACGTTCCCTGTATTTTCTTTGAAAGTTACTCGATATCCTTATCTTTTGTTTCCATGCACTAACCTCCCTTAATTGTTTAAAATATGTTATACTGACATGAGTGCATCCCTTATTACCAAAGTTTATATATATATATATATATATATATATATATATATATATCCTTGTAAGGGGTTGTTGTAATGTTAAAAAGGCATAAGTATCATGTACATTTTAAAAAAAGCAACATGTGATAAAGTGTAATCTGCTCAATAAATAATGAACTTCAAAACACAAATCACTGTTTTATTACCTTTTACTAATCAATGCTTATTAATGTCAAAGACTAAAAGGGTTAATGACTTAATGCTAATGCTACTCAAGTTAGTTGGAAAGTGTTGTGGAAGTGAAGCCAGCCACAGAACTAAGAAGCTTTTTTTTTAGGTTCATACTAAAAATTATTAGGTTCATCCATTCACTGTTGCTGACTCTGGACATCTCCATGTGTTATGTCACAGCCTTGCCCCATCGGATTATATAGCACATTTATTTTGGCCCATTTCTGATTTAAATGTATGTTGTTTGTAATTGTTGGCTTGGGATATATCTACTCAGGAGATAGAGTAGTTTTTTTCTTATGGGAAAGTGCAAGAGATAATTTTTAGAGGGACCAAAAGACACCTCATTCGTGACATGTACTAGATAAAAGAGAAATACCTCAATGGGGGAAAAAAAAGTATACAAGACTTTGTTGAACTATTTTCACGTGTATGGATATTATTAATGTGATGGTGTAGCATGTGTATTTTATTTCACCGACACTTTTTTTACCATGACATGCATCACGGTGATCTTGCTGCACTAGGAAAAAACAACCTCTTAAGATCTGACCGCGTTGTAGGGGGAAAGGCAATAAAAGAGCCTATTGCAAACTCATGTGATCATAAATGACTTTGAGGCCACAAAAGAAGTACCTTTGCATAATTTTGATAGCCTTGTTTTGATAAATGAAATAACGAAACTAATAAGACTGCTATTAAGTTTGCTGTCATAATATTGTTCATATATTGATTTTGATTTTCTGTTGTACTGAAAACATTTTCATGTTAATACATAAAAAAGTTTTAGCTTAACTAGAAATTTCTTTAGCTTGATTTTGTTTTTGAGAATATCTAACTGACACTTTTAGATCCTATATATTAGCTAACAATGCTGTTGTTTATACAGAAAGGTTCTTTATATATTTTATATACTTTTTTATCACAGACTTAATTTTTTTATTTCACTTGTCTTATTCCCCTCTTCCTTTCTTTCTTTCTTTTGCTTTTTTGCCTTTTTGTTCGGATACCACGGCTGATATAATTAATTTCTTTTAAGCTTTAATTTGTAATCGAAATTCCGATTTATTAATATATATAATGGTGTGCCCAGTCATGATGCAATGCTGGGAGTCTTATGCCTAATATCAAAATATGTGATAGAGGAATTTAAAGTTGTGATAGAGGAATTTAAAGTCTTATGCTGGGAGTCTTATGCCTAAAACAACTTTGTAGGTGTTAATAGCAAAAAGAGACTAATATCAAAATATGTGATAGAGGAATTTAAAGTTGTGAAGGGCAAAATGCAGAATGATAGAATTACTTGTGCACAAATCAAGGGAGTACGAAAATCTGAAAATTATATGAAATACTATATAGTGATCAGTTGTTATAAATTGTAAATCGTTAATTTTTTTGTATCAAAAATAAATTTTAGTTCCATATTCAGCAATCGTGCAATGTATATTTCAACATGTGATAGAGACAGCACCATAAATTTCAACCTCGAGATAGAAGACTCAACTTGCAAGAACCTTTTCGACCGAAAAAACACTTGCAATAATCTATGTGCAAGTTGTCAAGGCCTTGTCAAAAGAAGGGTCCCATTCTCACCCGTAAATGCAAATATGCAATTCATCAGATAATATGCAAATATGCAATTCATCAGATAAGGGAGAAAGATTGATATTTTGCTCCATGTGTCTGGATTAATTATCAATCTTCATTTATTTACTTTCATTAGTTATTTTGCTTCATTTTGGTTAATTTTAAGTTAAATAGAACCAAAATGTTTTTGACTCTTTGTTTCTTATTAGTAAACAAAATTTTTGGTGTTAATAGTTCCTATCCCAATTAAAATAATATCCAATTAAGCTCAGAATTCAAATAGTTTCTACACAATAATGCAAGAGAGAGAAGAAAACAGTTCAGGATAACAGAGAGTCAAAGATGGAGAGTCCCTACTTGTAGTGTGTGGGAGAAATGGCCTGAAAGAACACCCTGATTTTGCTTCTATCAATATTATTGTCCACCCAATTAGCCCATGTTTTCATACCCCTTTCCAAAGCTGCTAACCGATCCATATCTGGGTAGTATTTTCCTCCCAATTCTACATAATCCCACCTGAAAGTTTGCATTATTAACATTTCTGTTAACCATTAATTGAACAACTTAATTTTTATGCATTGATAATGTAAAAAAATTTACACAGTTAATTAATGAGAAATTATTATCAATATGATTTTTAAGATAATTATTATAAAAATCAACATGTTATATAAAGTAATTTGTGATTGAATAATTTTTATACTCACAATGCATGTAAAGTACTTTAAAAAACAAAATAAATAAAAAAATGACAGACCCAAAATTTCAGTTTTGAATTCTTTTTATTAGTATTTTCTTGAATAAACATACAGACAGGGCCTACCCTTGAAGTGATCCTTGATGACTCCACCAATGCCCTGTGTTGAAAGACAGCACATCAGCACTCCTCCATGCGTCACCATTCTCATCTAACTTTTCTAGCCTCAGAATTCTCTTCCCTTGGACCACATCCACATCCACCAAATAAGGAGCTCTGTAAAATGAAATGCTCACACCATAGTCCTGCACACATACCATATCAAACCCAGTTTAGACCTCTTCTCTAAAATGCTTTTTTACTCTGCATGGTCTATGTATTATTCTAACTTCTGAGGGTAAAACATGAAGATGATGTGGCTGCAGTTTGCATCAACTTGACAAATTAAATACCTCAACACTTTGGGTCCCCTGACACAGATTTTTAAATAGACAGCTACATCTCATGTTCCAATTGAGACTATCTCACAATCACCTTTTCAACAGATTCTTGTCCTATTACAAAATATATGACCCTACCCACCATGATTTTTAATGAAACATAACAAAGTGGAAAAAAACAAACAATTTAGTGAATTTACTGCTGTAAAACTATGTTGTTCTTACCTCTTATTAACCTACCAAACTCTGAATCTTACCCAGAAAAGAATTAGTTAAGTGGCATTATACTCTAGGATCATGTTTGGATAAACTTCTCAATAAATACTTTAGAATAAAAAATAAGAAGATAAAATAAATTAATCTTGTTTTGGAAGTTAAAATTAACTTACGGATAAATAAGTTGAATGAGAGAGTTTCAATTGAAGTTCATAAGTTGTTTTTAACTCATGAGAGAAGCTTAATTCATTTTACCTCCTTATTTCTTCTTCAGTAAGTGTTTTTTAATCCAAATAGGGTCTAAATCTTACTGCGAATGGTAATGTCAAGTATTGTCATGATTACTAATTTACTGCCCAGAAAATTTTGAATGGACTCACCAAGAATCTGAAGACTGAAAGAGGATCTCCCCTGACCATATGTGTTTGTGCCTGAGGTGCTGCAGCTGATAGCATACAAATCAAAGACTGCCATTGGTTCCTTCCCAACGAGTCACCGACAAACATCACGGTTTTGCCTTTCATATTCAGCAGAAACTCAACCCCATTGAACCTACCATGACATATAAATAAATGCCACAAAACCATTCAGATTATGCTTAGCATACGTACATACACACTACATTATATTATATTATACACTTGCAACTTTATAGAATGCAGTGACATCAGATAACACAAAACTATACTAACATTACAAAAACAATAAAGCCTAATCTCACATAAAGATATTGGTAAAACAATAAAGCCTAATCTCACATAATGAGATTGGTTGCATGGATCACATGACACCATTCGACTTAGTTAAAACCAAAACTTCAGAAACACTGACACCAACACTAACACATTATTTTAGGACACATTTTAGGACAGTCTCACATAATGTTGTTGTTTGTACCTTGGGAGCTCACAATCGAGTGGCTTCCAGCGGTATTTGAGGTAATCAGAATCTGGTCGACCGTGCATTTGGCAATTGAATTCTGGGTCTATGATAGGGCAGCTAGAAGATTGGTAAAGAGGGTACGATTCAGTTTCATCACGGACCCAAGCACCCTCAAACAATGAACAAATGCTTTGGTTGGTTTTTTGGACCATTGGTCTCTGATGGTTCACATGGTTATGCTTATGTTTCATGCTTAACAGCACAGCAGAAGAAGCTACTTGGCATTGAAGAAAAACTACTAGGACAAGAAGAGACAAAAATAAGGCCAAAAGACCACAAGAGTTTTGAGAGCAACGAAGGGCCATTGCAGAATCTAATAAACTAATGAGAGAGATCGAGCTGAAGAAAGGTGAAAGCAGAAAGACACAAACAGGGAAACAAAAGTAGTAGTAACTGTATGGAAATGTAGATATAAAAAGAGTGGGGAAGTGGGGCTATGAGGTTTAATTTGTCAAAAAGTCTAAAGAAAATTTGGAAATGGGGTTTTGTTGTGTGCATGTGAAGGTGGATGAACGTGGTCGAATCATGATGATGCAACCTTTTAACGGGGTTCAGTAAAATTTATTAATTAAGTGGAATATTGTGCTCATCAAAAGGTTGTTTTTACCCTGGGGTTCATATTAGTGAAGTCACATGAAAGGGACTAAAAATAGTATTTATTAAATCGCTATATATATTAGCTTTTGAAATATTTAATGCTTGTTAAATTCTTATGTGTGTTCCGGAAACACCATTAAAACATTTTATATTTATACCAATTTTACAGTACTTTTCTTTACAGGGGAGAAATAAGAATTTGTGTTTTATTTATTTAAAATACTATCAATATCTTTTTTTATAGTCACCTAATCATATATTATTATGCAAATTGTTGTCTTTTGTGATAACTATCTTAAAAATGAAAACTATCTTTAGTAAGACATTTCACTCAAGTTCTATATTATTTTACTAGTTAAAAAATTTATTTAATTATTCATAAATAAGTTTTTTTAGTAGTTTTTAGAGTTTTTTAAAATGTTACTTGAAGTGACATTTTGTAAAATGTTAGCTTCTAACTTCTCACTTTTTATATTTTCTTTCATTTTTATCCTTAATATATTTATTTAATTTTCTAGTTATCCTTTTTAAAAAATTATAATTTTATTATATTTTTAGCATTTTATACTTTTTAGCTATTTCAACACCGAGTTTTATCAAACACTTATAATTTAATAAGTTATTTTTTTAACTTCAAGCTACTAGCTAATTTTTTCATATTATTTTATCGAACATAGCCTAAGTCATATTTAGTGTACTTTTATCATCTAATGGGTGAATTAATTGACGCTTATATATCTAAATTAAGTTAATTCAGTCCTATCTATTTATAATAATAATACAAAAATGTTTTTAATAGGAATTTTTACGCATGACATTCTCAAGAGCTCTAAGTAATAATTTCATTTGATTTTTTTTAAAGAGAATTCATTTTAAATTATATAATAATTGTAATGTAATTATACTAATTGATTGTAATCAATTTTTTTTAAAATTATAATAATGAAAATCTATAATAATACATACGGAAATATTTTTCAATAGAAATATTTACATGACATTCTCAAAAATTCTAATCAATAAATTCATTTAATTTTTTTGAAATAAAATTCATTTTAAATTATATAATAATTTTAATGCAATTATATAATTGATTACAATCTGATTTTTTAAGATTATAATTATAATAATGAAAATGATTAACAATGATTCATGATAATTATACATATTATTATTATTATTATTATTAAATTATTTGTTTATCAACGGAGGAAAGTAATAGAAAAAACACTAATTAGCAGTAATGAATATGAAATTGCTAAAACTATTTTATACACAAGTTTGAATAGGTTAAATGCAATTTTGATATCGATAGAAGAAATTTT
>PYAF01004197.1:919484-977298 GCA_007407185.1 Glycine tomentella
ATTATCTAATAAGGCATGAGTTTTAATAATTAATAGATGTCATCCTTAACTATTGAAATTTTGAGTTAGTTTAGGATTAAATTAAATTCATTCAAACTCATCTTGTATAAACTTCTATCTAATAGATTTGGAATACAATTAATTCCTACTTTAGTAATTGAGTTTAATTTTGATGCATTGTTAATGAATATAGAAATTAAATTACCAACTAATTAAAAATATTATTAATATGATGTTTAAAATAATTAATAAAATTTTATAAATTTAACATATATATATATAACTGAATAACAACATAAAATTATAATTTCGGTACATATATGCATAAACTATTTATTCTCTATATATGTTATACTACTGTATAAAGAATAACAACCACTAAATAACTTGAGAAGTTTATCGGATATCCATCGGTGCACCATGATAAAGTGTTTAAGATATAAGCCACATGCTTTTCAAGTACAGGTGGAGGCTATTTAAAGTGGAAGCAGATTGAGAAAGAAAGTGTCGTCATAAACGGGCCATTGTGTTGTAAAGAGGAGTGGATAAGAGAAAAACAAGTATATTCAACTAACAGAGCTGCAGGTCTTTATTTATTATAGAGATAACAACTGAGTAGTGAGTACTTTCTTTTGGGTCAGACATGGGTGTAATTTAATTAACTGGATCAGAAATTAATATGATTCGTGGTGTATAATTGTTGTTGATTTAATTTTTTTTTACTTAGAATAATAATCAAACACAGATTTTTTCATTAGATAAATTATTCACAATGAGATCTTACATTGCTATACCAACCTTATAGATTAATCCAGTTGTGATCAATGATCATTACCATTCATGTTTTATAGCATATTAAATTATTAATCATAATTATAATCCAATAATTTAGTTTAGGCCACATGTACAGGTCCATTGAAATAAATTTTACAGTAAATAATCGAGTAATAATTCGCACAGTTTAGGAGATGAGATATAGCATGAACATAAGAGAGGGGGAGATTGCTTGAATTGTCATGGATCATGGCTGCAAAATTAATCATTGAAACTGGTTTAAAAAATTATCTCATCTCTTTAAATTTTACTGAGTGGATCATAGTCAGTTTCTTTAAATTTATCTCTTTTGTGTGTGTTGCTGATTGAGTAATAAAGGTTACAAACTTTTTTTTATTGATTTAATAAATTTTATTAATCAATTTATAATTTTTATTATCTATTCTATAATTTTCAAAGGTAATCAATATTTTCATTTTAAAAATGTCATGAAGTGAACCTAAGATGAAAACATTAATAAATTAAACTCCTAGGAATAAAAAGCCCAATTAATTAATGAAACTCGTCCTCACCCTAACACTAACTAATTAATAAATACCGAAAAATCTAAGCACACTTAAACATTAATAAAATTAAACTCCTTGCATCGAAATGCCTAATTAATTAATGAAGCTCCTTACCCTAACACTAAAACATAACACTCCTAACCTTAGTTAATTAATGAAATAAATCAAGAAGCATAATAAAATTAAAAACCACCTAGGATAGCTTCCCGTATTGGATTGATTCTACAACATATTTCCAGAATCCCAAAGATACGAAGATCGTAAAGATATTCGGAGAATATATTATGAGATGTTCCGATAATCAAATTATACGTATGCGTTTCTATGTTATGGAAAAAATCAAGAAAACCAGAAAAGAAGTGAGTGCATAAAATACTTGCTTCATACACCCTTTAATTTCTAATTAAAGCTCTTATTGAGAATAATTTGTTTGCTTTAATATGAACTGATGCGGACTAGTCGGACAAGTTAACAACCGTTTCTTTTCTGGAATAAAATGAGAGCAAAAATTTACTAGAAAACAATAGGATAATTTTTATGGTAGACTACGTAATTTTGCTTATGATATAAAAAAAAAAAAAACTTTATAGAAAACCCTATTTTTTACTGCTTTTGATCAGTTTACTTAAACACCAGGTTTTTTTTTTATTTTTTATTTGGTGGGGGCCTGAGGGTAAGCTTTTACTATTAAAAGAAAAAACTTTTTTCAATTCCATCTATATAGAAGCATTAATTCAAGGATGTCATCCTCTCAAACAAGCCAAAAAGTAGAAAAAGACATCCATAAAAAGAAAACAAATATACTCATAAGAGCTTTTCCCATACCAATGTAAATTTGACACACACACTATCTTGATAAACAGTACCTATATTATGACATCATATTTTACACTATACTCCTACACTTCTAAATCATGATAACAAATGAAAAGCAAAATTCCAAATTTGAGTTTGTTTCTCAATTTTATTCAGTCAATCAGTCCCCTTTGCTTTCCCGGTTCAATGCTACTCCACAATATCAAACTTGTCATTACACAGTCTATCTCTCGGTCTAAATATCAGATTAGGAAGAAGGCAAAGTTGGAACACACTCCACCACTTGTAGATCCTTCCTATTTTTGTCAGCCTCTTCAGCTTGGTCCACTTCAAGTGCTGAACTGGACTTGTCAAACTTAATTTTACATTTGACAGTGAAAACATCATGTGGATTTGGTTTCATCTCTGCTACATGAAAGATCAAAGTTCTAGTTTAGTTAGTAAACTGTTATCTCCTTTATAGCTAAAACAAGAAATCGACAAAATGTGTCAAGTCAAAACCTCTTGTTAAAACCGATTCGGGGGATGGACTACTTTTTAACAGCTTCTGGCACATGACGGTTTCCTGAAAATCTAGGAAAGCACAGTCCAAGAACTGTGATCTCTCAAAATTTGTCATCTTTGCAAAACCAAAAGAATTGGTCCATGTTTCTAGCACACCAGAAACAGCAGGCAAGACTAGCCTCTCCACTCCGAGTTGTGTGAGCCTCTGATAAAAAGAAAAGGTCAAGTGAGAAAATGATCCTATACTTGAGAAAATATCAAGAATACTAGGACTTTTTAAGTAAAATCTGACATTGTAATCATTTGAAGTTATAACCGCTCTTACTAAATTCAAGACAGACAGATTCTACTACATAGAAAAGAAGTTAATTGAGAGTAAGTGTATGATTTACATAACACAGGATCATGCTAATGGCTTTTAGTTATGTTTTATAAAATCTCATGTTAAATTGCTAATACATTAAGAATGAACTAAAAAATAGTTGACAGGAATATCCTAATGGAGAGAAAAAGGGATGGCAAGATCGAGGAGAATATTTTAAAGCATCCATGGAGGTTGGAGAAAAAGAATAAATGCATTTAGGGTTGGAAAATTGAAGAGGTGTTGCAGCGTGTTTGAGCAGTTACTTAATTGCCCAAAATGGACATTGCAATATGAGAAGCTGATTATATGAAACCTTATAGGATAAGAAATTAGATCCAAATTGGTGATAGCTTAACTTGAATTCCTTCATAAAACAATGCAGTAGGAATTCCTTTTATAAAAGAAATAAGCAAATGTGCATACATTTGCATGCTTTTTTATATTACCTTCTCAAGTTCATCCATTAGAATTCGACACATTCCAAGTCTACGATATTGTATTCTCGTACCTACAAGTGGTACCTCTGCCACTTTCTGTCCAAATACCCTATAAAATGAAATGGCAAGTCAAAATACCATGAAATGACTAGGTATTTAAAACTGCAAATCAAACAGGAAATGCTATCACATTTCATGCAAAACCCACTGCTTGATACTTAGTGGTAGTGCAATCCTATACTCACCTAATAGTTGCTACACTTATCAATTCTTCATTTTGCTCCAGAAGTACAGTGTAGAAGCCCTCGAAATTCAATCTATTAAGGTCTGACCTACAAATTTCCAAAATACAGATGTCAGGCATTGGCCCTGAGGATATAACAAATCCTGAACATAGACAATGTACACTTGTTAACAAATCCATTAGTAACTGGTATGAATTTGAAGGGACTCAGTAATGCACATTATCTGCTCATTTTAAATGAAACAAATCCCATTAAGACCATGAATCACCTACCAAGATTACCCAACAACAACTTCCCCAACCCCAACTAAGAAATCATTTGACTTTAAAAATAAACGAACACAGGAAAAACAAAAGCCCACATATTGAATCCAATCGAGACATGTTTAAATCGAATAACCAAGATTATAATATGAGATTCAAAGAGCGCCACAATCCTCACTTTAGTCTTCTTTCACTAGCTAAATATTCACGATGTCATCCATTGGCATAGAGTTCCACAATAGCCAAGAACAGAAGCATCATTTAAATCACATAGACAAACAAAACTTGCAAGTTTAGTTGCAATTTATGGTCCATATAGAAATACGCATAGGAATATATACCAATATAAAGAGACTATTCTAGTGATCTATTCACATAATTGATTCTATAGTTCCAGCAATTCCATCCTGCATGATAAATCTAGATCCAAAAAAATTTCACAATCTATATATGCATGAGAACAAGCTTCTAAATTCTAATATATCTATCTAATGCATATAATTTTTTTTGTTATGAGATAGCTGGTTTATCAGACAATCTACAATCATCATTCTTGGTTGTGGAGGGGAGCATGAGAACATAGAACTGATTACTCTTGGTTGTGTTACCTGATCATAATATGGTGTAATGGATAGGTAAAAATTAAAAACAAAAATATATGTCTTGTCAATTAACTGTGAATTGTGAAATGCAGATATGTAATGGATATTAATTTCAGGTTAAGCCGAAAGTGCATAAAACCAGAACTCTATCCAGTCAGATCCCACTTGATTATCATTTTAAAAAAATTACGGTGACCTAAATAAGTCACAGCTATTTACTATTGAAATAAGTGTCCAGCTAACATAGAAATATGATCAATGGGATCCAAGTCAAAGATTTACAGATTCAACTCAGCATGCTATAAGAAAGAATTATGAGTATGAAAAACACAATATACAAAGAATTCTTTAAATCTTACGAACATGAATTAAAGGATAAGAATTTCATACCTAGTGTTGAATATAACATCATCAATAATATCTTTACTAGTAAAAGGGTTCTTTAATGGCTCAAAACACTCGTGCATCACTGAAAGTGCAATACTGAGTTTGCTGTATTTCTCTGCCAACAAGTCATTCTTAGTACTACCAACATCACAACTATCAGAGTTGATAAACTTCACCAATGTCCATGTTAGATTGTTCGCACCCACTATAAGTGGCTTTCCTAATAGACTTTGGAGGCCTTCATATATCTGCAAAAAATGCACACAGGTAAATGTTTCTAGCAGTATATAATGAAGAAACAAAGTCTTAAATTTAAATGTGATCGTCTTGGGATGTCTTAACACATATCCATAACCAAAATTTTCCATTGTTGTTATTAAATGAAAACCATAAATAAAAGCACATATGACCTGAATAAAGAACTAACTCTTGGACTAGAAAACATTAATTCTATAAGATCTTGTGTCAAATAGTTAACTAGAATTACATATGGTGAAGTAATTGACAATGATTAATTTTGTTTTGATAAAAAAAAAAGGGTAAAGTAATGCTTTCATGGAATGCCAAATCACAATAAATAGAAGAAGAGAAAAGGAAAGAAAAGAAAGTTTGAAAGGAGATCAAGCAGATTTATTAATTCTACATGCAAACTATGATTAAAATTCTCCTAATTATAGAAGAAAAAAGGTAGGTGGATTTGATATACCTGTTCACACTCTTTTCCACACAACCAATTTTTCATATATCTTCTTGACTCATATTTTTCTCTATCTTTCAAGCATCCAACATGATCTACATAGGGTTGACAAAAATTATCATAAACATTACAATATTGATCAACAAGTGCAGTCATCCGCAAAAACAAACTCACAAAAAGAATGAATAAAATATTGAAGCAAATATGCAAATCAGCTTACATTTATGTTCGCATTGAATGCAAGCAAGTAAATCACCATCCTCAGTCCCTTCTATTTTGGTTTGTCTGCAAATCCCGCAATGACAAGATGGACAAAACCAGTCACCATCAGGGATATCCTACACACGCAGAGGCAAATCAGCCCAATGAAAGAACCAAGATGCAAGACCAGTTGTTCATATATGAAAGTAGTGAATTGAAGTAATCACCAAGGGGAAAAAGGAAAGGAAATAGAACAAGATAGATAGTACTTAATATATGGCATAATTGAGAAGGAAAACAGTTAACACACCTCCAAACCAAGACACGTACTATGAAATGCTGATGGACATCGGTCACACAAAACAAGTTCACCGCCATATTGACAGACAGAACAAATGTTGTCATTTTCTCCTTCACACAGATCACTGCATGGTCTGTTCATATCTTCCCTTGTTCTATAATCATGCATTACTTTTATCATGCAATCTAAGAGTGACCTACCATCCTTCAAAAAGATATTAGCAGAAGGCCTGCAGTCACTACTTCCACCAGCATGATTAACAAAGCCACCAAGACCATATATTTTCAAGCAACAGCTACACTTGATTCCATCATAAGTTATCCTCCCCTCAACCACATTAGAGTTCCTGCCTCCTTCTGCCCAGCAATAGACCTTACATCTTGACATCACCACACTGTTATCAATCAACCAAGATGAGACATTTCGAGGTCTTTGGTGTGACGGACTAGGGGCAGACACCTTCTGCACCCTTTTGCTTGACCATAGCACACGTGTTGGTAATCCTTTCCTGTGGCTCTTTGGCATGGAAGCTTTTGAATTCCTGGTGCATCTATGGTTTCTATTCTCAGTTGATCTACTTGCTGGCGAAGCAGTTAGCAATTCAGACTCTTTTTCAAGCGTTTGGCACAAAATTTTTAGTAGATCCTTACTATCAATATGACCTTCACCGTTCTCATTCATGGCTGGGACATTCGAAGGTATCATGCCAGAATTAGTCCATTCAGAAATCTTTTCTTTAATGTGTATTCTGCATGCACCTCGAAGTAAGCCCAACCACTTATTTCCTGGAGACATGTACAAAGTTGTCTTTCGCTTCTTGGTTGGGTAGTCAAAGCTCCATCCTTCTGCTAACAAATGCTTCTTTGCTTTCAGTCTCCATTTTCCTCTATCAACCCAATGTTTGTTTGATGCATTCAAGTAATATATAACAACAGCTTGAGGACAAAATTCTGGCTCAACTACAACTTTGACATTAGAAGGTTTCCGTTTTGGAGGAGGACAAACATCTACATCCTGGTCGTTTGGGGGTAAATCTGAAAGCAGATGTGAAAGATTAGTGTCATTTGTAGAATGCATCCTATTGTGATCAATTTTGGAATGCACAGTGTTCATGTTGGACTCCATTTGCATGTGTGTCAAAACTTGAATAATTGAAGTGTAAACCTTCTGGTCCTGTGCATGATCAGGTGACTTATACCTGTAGCGTCCTCGCCCAGGAAAATATTTATCTTCAGCCCACTCAATTTTCCATCCAAGATATGCAAGATGTTTCCTTACTTTAGTCTTCAAAAGCTCCCTAACGGTTTTGCTCCCACATCCATGTATATATTCGTTAATAACATCAGGACAGAATTCAACATTGGTCAGTACCTGCGGTTTCCAATATATGGATGCTGAGCGTCCACGTTTTCTCTTCTTTCCACAACAGCTAGCACCTGGCATTACTTTACCAGCCTCAGGCATGATCTCTTGAACTGGAGATGCTGGTTCTTCCTGCAAAATAGTTTCCTTCTCGGATGCCCCATCCACCAAACGATCTTTATCATATTCCTCTAGAAGGGGAATGCTGTCAGTAGGTTCAACTGACTCTGGTGTTTCTTTGAAGAAATCCTCACGAAGGTTTAAGGCTGGTAAAACTTGTTCTAGTGTGAGAACATAGTAGTTACCAATCACCTCTTTTACAAGGTCTCTCCACAATTCCTTCACATTACAAGTCCAGTGCTTTATATTGTCGTCAAACTCCTTTGTTGCCCTCACATCATACCATATCTGCTTGAGTGAGACTGCAACAACCGATTCCTTCTCGCATTCCCCAACCATCTCGAGGAACACCCACTTCCCTCGCGGCTCCCAATTCTCAGTAACTTCGTCCCAATCCTGAGTTAGCCGCATATGATGAATTCCTACCTTCATTTCATCACCCAAATCTGGGAAGAGCACACTCCTCTCCTTCGATCCATTGCAGTGATCAAATATAACTCCTTCCCACCAGGCTTCTTCATAATTCACATCAACACAGAGACCAAATGGAAGGTCCCTCTCCCCAAACGCAAGCGGAGGAGGCAGTGGTCTAAGGAATCCACGTTCATTGCTACAATCTGAAGAAGAACCAAGACCATCCAAAATAGCTGAAACATACACCACATCCACGAGATACTTTGATCCATCATCATCTAGAATGTTGTCATATTTGACATGACGCTTCTGCCTCTCACAACGGACTACCGTCCCTGGGTGCCATGAACCCTGAAAACCCTCTTCCACACTCTTCAACTGAAAATAAAAACAAAATCAAATGAAAAATGAAAAATTAATTTCTTGAACGGGAAATTTCAGATGAAGGGATCGTCACATTCACGTTTATCACAAAGTAACAATTAAAATGCACACACACAAATGACGATGAGAAAAAATAAATACCAGGACTCACAAATCACAATGAGAAAAAATATCAGGTCTTGTAAATAACATTGACTCCACGTGATGTTACCATGAACCGTGTCTCATTTCAATTTTCATTATTTGCATGAACGGCTCATGAGAATTCAAACCCTGAATGAGAGTTCGACAGAGAAACCAACAATCGGAGAGGGAAAATCGTGAAAAACATATCAAAACCAAAAATTGACAACAGAACATCAAAGGATCTTAAACATAAAAACAGAAAAGAAAAAAAAAACACAAAACCTGAATTACTGACACACCAAGAACAAAACAATTAAGCAATGCATCACCACATGAAGACCCAGAATTTCAAAAACGAAAAAAGATCATATGTTTACAGAGAGAGAGAGAGAGAGAGAGAGAGAGAGAGTTTAGATAGCATTACCTCAACTCTCTGGTTGACAAGAAGCTTTCTTTTACTCGACCCTTTTTTACGCTTACTGCTCCCATGAGAATTCTCACTATCAACATCCATTGGAGAATGATTCAGAGACATGGTGAAACAATGGAGAATGCCGCATACACACACCACCCTTTTGGCCTTGAAAAAACGATACAAAAACCAAATAGTCAAACGAAACGGCAACAATCCGCTACGTTAGACGAACATGCCCAATTCCCGGTCTGTCACCTCTCTTCATGCGTTTCCTTCAGAAAACAAAACACTCACTCACTTCAGTTCTTTTTTGTATCGTTTCCCACTGTGTTGTGTTTGTTTTGTTTTGTGCTGTGTTGTTGTGTTGAGTTTGATCGCTTATTTCACTTATACTCTCACATGAAACTGGCAACGGCGAATTATAATCCTCTGTTCCCTGGTCTCTCTGCGTCCTTTGCTCTCATTGGCCCACGCTGGCACTTCGTGCGTAATATCCCACGTGGCACGCAGGCGCCGTTTTGGGAACGTGGTTCTGTCCGCAGGCTATAACTCGCTCTCTTAACAGCCCCTTCTATTGAAGAACGAGGGTGCACCGTGTGAGCGCAGCCGACCTAGGAATGGAGGGCACGTGGCACGAAGAGTCGCCTCCAAGTAGGTGATGGATCCTAGTATCCTACTACGGGATTTTAAATGTACTTCGGGGCAAAGAAAAGAATTTCACATTCATCCAATTAATGCACCATATTTTTATAATAAAATTCATTAAATTAATACAAGTTTCAATAAATTACACTTGTATCTCTTATTTTTTTAAATTGTTTATCTTATATTACATTTAGACTTTTTTCTTTAAAAATATTATTTAATAATTTAGTCAAAAGTATACACATGTTGATCACACGACTTTTAATATAAATTTAAATTTAAAATATCTTCAACTTCTTCCTCTAAATCACATTTTTGGTTTTAGAAACCTTTCTCTTCAACAACTCATCTTCACTTACCATCACCACCTCCTTTTCCTTTTCATCCCTCTCTCACGGTAGCATCATCTCTTCCTCCTCATAGTCTTCCTCACCCACCAACACAATGTCTGGGTGCACTTACCACCATTGTATCCACCGCCCTTCATCGTAGCCACAACCATCAACGTAACCGCCCCAGCCACTGTCATATAGACCTCCTCGTTCCCCTCATAGTTTTGACCACTATCACTGTTGCGTCTGATTCCCTAGATACTAACGTCGTTGAGGCCAGTGACATCAACAATTTTGACTCATCCGTTAGAGTTAGATTCAAGGATAGGATGTCAATAGCCATCGTCATTGCCATATCCACCTACATCACATCCTCGTTCCTGCCATAGCTCTGGCTACCATCACCGTTGCGTCTAGTTCCCCATATACTAGTGTTGATGGGACCAGTGACATCAACAACTTTGACGCGTTCGTCAGAGTCAGATTCAAGGGAGGGTTATCATATGCAATTTAAGAAAAATATAGGGGATACAAGTTAATTAATGACATTAACAGAAGATGATAAAAATAATGTATTACAAGTTTTAATTGATGCCAATTAATGACGTTAACAAAAAGAGATAAAAATAATGTATTAAAAGGAAAAAAATAGAAAAAATGCAAGTATAATTTAAAAACATTGAATTGAAAAGATGTGAGGGAGGATGGGGGAGGGGGGGAGATGTGAAAGTCGAACGATCATGAAGCGGTGAAAGTGTTGATAATGTTCGAGCATTTATGTTATATTTGTCCTCATATAAATAAATGTTATTAAAGAGTTAAGGATTTATTTTGTAGATACTAATGTTTTTTATAGCATAAGATAAAAATGTGTTATGAACCGATAAAGGATATAGAATTTAATTAGTAGTATATTATGAGACTTCTAATTATAGTTTTGTTACAGTGTGATAAAATATTGACTTTGTAATTATTATTTTAAACGTGATATATCTAATATGATTTTTAAAACATTGATCGTATATATGTTTTAACGTTGAACATTATTAAAATTCAATTCTTTTAATTATGTGCCAATTTATAACTAGATAGTAATTAAATTCCACAAATGTATTCCAATTAATTTCTTTAATATTTACTAAAAAGGAATAAAAAAATTTAACAGGTAATATTATCAATTAGGCAAAATATACAATAGAAGAATTAAATATTTATTTGTAAATAAATTTTTATTGCATTGGTAACCAATCAGTAATAAACATAAATAAATTACACATGTTTCTCCTAAAGTTTAGAAAAATTACATATATCTTTTCTCTTTTTATAAAACTTACATGTCTTTCTTGAAATTTAAGAAAATTACACATATTTTTCTTCTATTTTTAAAACCTACACAAACCTAAATCACATACAATTCCACAATAGCCAAGAACAGAAGCATCATTTATATCACATAGACAACCAAAACTTGCAATTTATGATCCATATAGAAATACTCATAGAAATATATACGAATATAAAAAGACTATTCTAGTGATCTATTCACATAATTGATTCTATAGTTCCAACAATTCCATCCTACCATGTATCTATTAAATAGGGTTCCTAATAAGGCAGTTCCAAAGACTCCTTTTGAATTGTGGATAGGAAGGAAACCTAGTCTAAGACACTTGCATGTTTAAGGTTGTTAGGAAGAAATTAGACATTATAATTCCCAAGAAAAGAAATTGGATGCAAGAACAATTAATGATTTTTTTCATTGGTTATCCAGAAAAGTTGAATGGGTATAGATTCTATTGTCCTAATCATACTACAAGAATTGTTGAAATTGGAAATACTAGGTTCATTAAGGAAAGAGATGTTAGTGGGAATGAACCATCACGTAAAGAGAAGATTCAAGAAGTAGGAATGCAAATTCAATTAACTTGCATCTCTAATAAAGGTGTTATTTCTCATGTTGTTGTACCGATTAACAATAATGAAGATAACACATGAATGATACCACTAACCATGATGAAGTTGCAATGAATAAACCCATGGTGGAAGAACCACAACAAATAGCATTAAGGAGGTATCAAAGAGAAAGGAGACCAACTATTCCTAATGATTTTGTGGTGTATCTACAAGAACATGAATTTGACATGGGAATAGATAAAGCTCTAGTTTCATTTTCATAAGCCATGAATTGTGATACTTCTGATAAATGGTTAAATGCCATTAAAGATAAGATAAAATCCATGGAACATAATGAAGTACGAGACCTTGTTGAATTACCTGAAGGTTGTAAGAGAGCTGGTTGCAAGTGGGTCGTCAAGACCAAACTTGACTCTCAAGGTAATTTGGAACAACACAAGGCCCGACTTGTTGCAAAAGGATTCACTCAAAAGGATGGCGTTGACTTTAAGGAGACATTCTCACCGGTCTTTAAGAAAGATTCATTAAGAATTATTATGGAATTGGTGGCTCATTATGATTTAGAGCTACATCAAATGATCCTTTCTAAATGGGAATTTAGAAGAAGATGTGTATATGGACCAACCAATGGGGTTCGTAGAAAAGGGAAAGGAACACATGGTGCGTAAACTTAAGAAGTCAATATACAGACTTAAACAAGCTTCCAGATAATTGTACCTTAAGTTCAATGATATCGTTGTCTCCTTTGGATTTAAGGAAAACACCATTCATCGGTGTATATATCTAAAGGTCAGTGGGAGTAAGTTTATATTTCTAATCTTGTATGTTGATGATATCTTGTTTGCAACTAATGATCTCGGGCTCTTGAATGAGACCAAGAAGTTTCTCTCTATTAACTTTGAAATGAAAGATATGGGTGAGGCGACCTTTGTGATAGGGATAAAAATTCATCATGATAGATCACAAGAATTGTTGGGTTTGTCTTAGAAAGCATATATAAATAAAGTTTTAGAGAGATTTAATATGGAAAAATGCTCATCATCACCTGTTCCAATTCAGAAAGGAGACAAGTTTAGTCTCATGCAATGTCCTAAGAATGATTTGGAACAAAAGGAAATAAAAGATATTTCACATGCATATCTTGTTGGGAGTTTAATGTATGCTCAGACTTGTACAAGACCAAATATTAGCTTTACAGTTGGAATGTTGGGAAGATATGAGAGTAATGCTGGTATGGATCATTGGAAAGCTGCAAAGAAAGTTTTGAGGTACCTGCAAGGAATTAAAGATCACATGTTTACTTACAAAAGATCTAGCAACCTTGAAGTCATTGGATAGTCAACTTCAAACTATGCCAAATGTATAGATACAAGAAGTCCACTTTTGGTTACTTGTATCTTTTAGCTGGAGGAGCTATATCATGGAAGAGTGCGAAGCAGTCAGTAATTGTTGCATCCACTATGAAAGCTGAATTTGTGGCATGCTTTAAAGTCATGGTTGAGGCTAAATGACTATGGAACTTTATTTCAGGGCTTGGAATAGTCAACAATACTGATAGACCGCTAAAAATTTATTGTGATAGTTCTGCAACAGTCTTTTTTTCTAAGAACGACAGATACTCCAAGGTTGCTAAGCATATGGAGTTGAAATATTTTGCCGTTAAAGAAGAAGTTCAGAAATAGAGAGTGTTAATAGAGCATATCAGCACCAACCTTATGATAGTTGATCCCCTAACAAAGGGATTACCGCCCAAGACATTCACTGATCATGTGTATAATATGGGCATTATGTCTGCTAGCGAATGTTAAGCTCTATTAGTATTTATTATTTATTGACACTTTGAATTCAATAATGTGTAAGTTTATGAAATTTTCTTTTTCAAACTTATGTTCACGTGCATGAATGAATAATATTTTGAACAACATAATTTGGCTTTATAAAAGGCATTATTGTATGCTTTCCTTTAAAGTATCATGTTGGGAAAAAAAGTTGATATGGTAGTACATGGAAGGAACTATGCTAATATGTGAGAATGTAGAACCGCCTTAACTCTTATTGCTCTATTTCTAATTATGACTTATGAGACCAACGTATGGTAATCTTTAGCCGAATGTGCACATCAAGTCTTATGTTTGGCGAATCACGTAATGGTGTTTACCACATGAGCCAAGTGGGAGAATGTTAGATATAACAGTTAGAAGTGGCCCATGTGATTTGAACAAGTCAAATATAAGAAGGGCTAAAGAATAATTTTGTTTATTATCCTTATTAGTGGGAGGTTGTTGAGGAAGAAGTTATAAAGGTTGTTGAGGTAACATATAGTAACTTGCTTGATGGAAGCAGTAATAAAAGGACTAGAGTAAAACCCTTTATCTCTGCCCATTAAGAAAAAGTTCTAAGTTTTTGCCATGAAAAATATAAGAGGGACCTAGAATAAGAGGGTGTAGAGATTAAGAAAAACTATTTCGCGTTAAGAGTTCTCAGTCTGTAATTTGCTGTTAAAAGTCATTATATTCGCTATCAAAAGCCAATTTGCAAAAAAGGTTCTCAGTCATGAATTCTTAAAGATCTTATTCATGTTATTGATGTGACTGTTATTGAGCATCAAATTACATTAATGTTCACATGATTTATTCATGTGATTGATGTGATTAATGTTTATATGTTTATTCATGTTATTGATGTGACTAAAGTTTACACATATATGGCTTGAAAGGACTAGGAAAGGTGATTATTTCTCGCATAAATATATTTGGTAACAATATGTTGTATTTGGTAGGGACTTCAAAGCCCACGGTTGAGCTTGATCGCAAATCTGGTCCAACTTTGCAAATGCAAAGAGAACTTCAATGGTTTAATGTTATTTTTTTTTTCTTCTTAAATTGTAGCTATATTATGTCATACATTTTAAGATTAATTATTTAGCATTAGTTTTGTAAAAAAGATCACATAGTCTCCTAGTTGTTCTTTGTTTTTTTAACAAATTGGTCTTTTAAAAAATTTAAATGATTTAATTAACTCCTTTTTATAATGACATTGTTGATATGATTTTATATTTGTTTAGATACTAGATAGCACTATTAATAGCTAAATAAACATCATATTAATATATTTTGCTTACAATTTATATGGAGAAAACTTAGATGCAATATATGTGCATTCAATATTGTTCACCAATTAAAATGAGATTTTTTATAATCATTAAAATGAAAGGTTAACCTTATGAATTATAATTTATCTTTAATTTCAACTTTTAATAGGTGGGTTAACAAAATAAAACTCCATTAATGATTAGAGAACAACTCTAAAAGTACTTACATGCTACACTTATGTTTTATTTTATTTATCATTAGCTACTAGTGTCACCAATCTATGCTATCATTTTCTTGAATTTTATGTACATAATTCATATTTTTAGAGATTACCCTGAATAACATATGATGAATACCATCGTTAGTGTCATAAACAAACAAAAATAGAAATAACATGTGACTTACATGGTGGACATCATGACACATTATATGATGTCATATGTGAGAGTAATATTATTACATCCAAATTTAGAAGAACTCCTAATGTAACTTTTTTTTGGAAATTTTTTTTTCCTGATCAAATGATGTGAATCAACAATATTAAGCCATAATGTCAACTATTTCTCTTGTCATATATTTGATGTAATTGTTGCTTGAGGTGAAAAGAATTTCGCATCCAGAGTTTCAACAAGCTATAAACGGAGATGACATAAAGCCTAAAGAATTATTTACTAAGAACATGAAGAATTGTTGAAAACATCCTTCACAATAGTGGGGACTCTTATAATAACCATTGTGTTCGCAACAGTCTTCACTCTTTGAGTAAATGATCCAAACAATGGTATTCCTACGTTTTTGAACAAAAAAAATCATATCACATTTAGATCATATTCTTACTTATGAAACTTTGTCTCCTACTTGAGATTTTTAGTTCCACATTTAGATCAGAATGTACTAGTGTATTAGTAGCTAAAAATAAGGAACAGTAGCTATTGTGCCACTGTTTATACAAAAAATACCCCACAGTGCAATTTCCTTAATTGCCACGTGGTGTAATTCCTAAGGCTTTCTAACGAAATAGGTACGCTTAGGTGGCATTGTCCTGTTGGCCACATAATTCGCTATAAGGACCAGTGAATTACGTGGTCCCAATGTCAGTGCCCAGGCAGAATTAGGGCAGCACATGTGTCAGCCTGTGGTATTTCGCTGATGTGGCTAGCGAATTAGGTGAAAAATGACACGTGGTAGCTCCATATTAAATCCCTGTGGGGCACAGCAAAATAGGTTGCATATTTTGCTAGATGGCACATTGAATTTTGTCCTATATATACCCCCTCATTGTTACATCACCACACATGTTCTTGTAAGTGGTTTGTTATTTTTCAGTTCCAAACACGTTTTCGTAAATGCTCTATTATTTTTGAGTTTAATATCTGCAAAATGAGTGATAATAGAAATAGTTTAATCACCATTGTATATTATAATGGGAGTAGATATTTTTCAGTTCCAGATTTTTACCTCATGTTTGTATATGCAGCTTATACAACCTCGCGCTTAGATTTCGATGCCAGATTAGAAACATTTAGAGAATCAAGCCCTCAAATAGCCGCATGGATTGATAATATCCCAAAGGAGAAGTGGAGTATTGCTTACAATGAACTGGGAAGAAGGTTTGGTCACATGAAAACCAATGTTTTAGAGTGTTTTAACAAGGTGCTTAAAGGAGCCAAAAGCCTTCTTATTACATCCCTTGTGCGGTTCACATACGCTCGACTAATAGCCTACTTTGTCGAACATGATCAAGAGGCCTGTGAGGAGATGGCGAGAGGTAATCATTTTTCCAAATTAGTATGGCAAAAATATATATGACGATGGTTGATAAATCTGCAACACACTATGTCACTTGTTGTGACACACTTAAGACAAGATTTGAGGTTCAAGAGACATACATGTCGATCTTGTTAGGTGAGCAAAATTGTTAATGTGGTGAGTTCAATGCCTTCAGGTTCCCGTGTAGTCATGTTATTGCAACATGTCGATCCACACACCACGATCCTAGACAATATGTAGACCTATCAAGTGTATTCACTGCAGTGATTTCCAATTGGAAATAAGGACTTCATACCACCAGCTGCACCACCCATCGTTATACCAGATGTGTCACTGAGACGTAAAAAATGAAGGCCAAAGAGTACACGCATACGCAATGAGATGGATTCGCGGGAAGGGTCGACAACTAATACAAGATGTGGTTATTGTAAGATTATTAGTCACAATAGGCGTAACTGCCCTTCACATAGCCAGGACAAGTGATCTACTACTTGCTTATAGTTATGTACTACGTTTTCATTAATTAATAAACAATTAAAATCCAAAATAAGTTGAGTCCATCGTCTTGCAAAATACATCAAATTAAAATATGTGGATATACTCTACCATAGTCATGCGTAAAACATCAAATTAAAATACAATTAAAGTCCATCATAGTTCTCAGTAATTTATCAAAAAAAAAAAAATCAATCATCCTCTCCATGGTCTGCATGGTATCCTCCACAATGACTCATGTTATGCTCATATGGTGACAGATGACAACAAAATCACGCTCCCCTAACCGAATTTTGCGTAATGATGCGATCAGGGTCATCATCACCATGGTCATCATTGTCTTCATGTCCCCCCTCCATTGTCGCCAATATCTCATCCGTTGAATACTCTCCGAAACTGAGAGAATGTATTAAATGTGCAAAATGTGCCGTAGGAGTGGCCATAACCAGATCCTCCTCTGATGTCAAAGCAATGGGCCTATAACAGTCTGCAAATGTGTCTTATCTGGGTGTGAACTGAAACCTAGCTGAACTGGGCCCAGCTGAACTAGGCCTAACTGAATTGGGCTAGCTGCATACATGGGATACGATGGATATGGGAATCTAGACTGCGGCATCGACGGTGCTGGAAACCAGGGGGTACTGTGATCTAGGAACATGATGTGGTGGCCACCAGTACTGCTGAGATAGGCCTGAAGGGTACTGTAACGCCCCGTATGCATCCGGTTCATTAACATTAATTTATGGTCATTAAGCGCAGGAATTATCACAGATATTTAAAATGGAAGCAGAAAACAAAATGACGTCATCAAATGTCATTAACAACATCAAGTGTACATCATATATGGTGAATTCTCATAATATACGAAGTATATGTCTCAAAACTGTACATATCCCTCATCGGTTACAAAACACAGGCATAAAACAAAAATAGAGTCAACATGCATTTCAACACTATGCCTAAGATTCTTATAGAATCTATCCCTGCTCATGCCTCTTGCCCTGGGATCTATCAGTCGCTCCCTGAGTATCACCTACAAAACATAATCCCCACCAAGGGTGAGATAACAATCTCAGTAAACTCAGGGTCCTTAAAGGTATTTCCTCCCCTTGGTTTACTTTCATGCACATAATATAAAAATTGGCATTACAAACTAGTCATCACAGCTATCAAGCCACATTACCACATGTACATAGTATATATACATACATATATCAATGCCTGAGGAGACTTCATCCATTTATATGGGCACATCTCACATCAAGACTTACTAGTCAAGTCCGAGGAGACTCCATCCATTTAAATGAGCACATCTCACATTAGGACTTATATATATATATATATATATATATATATATATAGTCTATTAAACTTTATTCTACTGGCCAGAGAATTTCATCAATCACATAACATTTATCACAATGTATAATTTATCAATCGCATACACAACACTATCACAATGTTCAGCTCATCATATACATGTTTCCATAAAACAGTAACACACAATTTCAATATACATGTATCATGATATACAATAACCATAACTCCCTTGGAGTATCGTGGAACACAAACAGTGGAAAACACTCCCAAGGACAAAGAGTTTACCTGCTCTCAGCGCTACACTGGCTCTCCCGACTTCGTGGTCACAACCACCAACAATGTCACTCTCACGCCCTACGTGAGGCATACAAACAATCAATCAATAACGGTCCTCAACCATTAGAATGAAAGGAAACGCTATTCCTTTCTATTAAAACCTCTTTGTTCTCTATCGTAGGGTTATCAAAGCTAACCACCTTATAGGCGATTCACAGACCCTCAATAGGATCTATCTTGGTCTAACCAAGATCTTAGAGTCCCCTAGACTCTGCATAAGCTCAATTCAAAGCTCTAATCAGACCATATTCCAACAATTATTCAACTTGACTACATCAGCTATTTCAACACGTTTTCACTGTTTATTTTGCCTTCTGAACAACTTTTGTAAAGGCACTTAGGCTCAAATCTATCCTAACACCTTCCATTTCATCAACATTCTTCCTACTCATACATATCTCATAGTCAAAACCAAACTTCATCAAAAGTTATGATTCAAAGCTTAGTATTCATCAGAACAACCCCCTGAGTATACTTTTCTAAAGAATCTAAGCCTAATTCCAGCTCTAACACAAATGAGTTACTATTCACCCCAAGAACCATTTCACAAATCAATCGGTAAAACTTGAGTTTCTTACCTCTAAACTGTCGAGGAAGGCTGGAGGATCACTTCTCCAAGCTTTAGTGTCCTTGAATCGCCTTTTTTCCTTCCAAAAACTCAACTTTGAGAAATTCCCTAGGGAACTGGATCTCTCCAATTGATGGTTTTTTTCTAAAGATTGAAGTTGGAATCTAGCTCATAGAGAAGTTCTAAACAAGTTTTTAGTTGGATGGAAAGTGTTTTGATGAAGAATGAAGAAAATATGAAGCTTCTTTGGTCGTTAATGGCAGAAAGCACAGGGAGGAAGAAGAAAATGAAAAGTTCCGCTATAATTTCGTGAAAAATTGCCTTTTATAGGCCCTCATCCCGCGTCCTGGCGCTACTAGCGCCATACTGGCGCTATCCGCGCCAAGTTCCAGTGAAAAACAGGCTTTCTGGAGCACTTTTGGCGCTAATTGCGCTGATCTGGCGCTTCTCACGCCAACTTTCAGCATCTGTGGCGCTACTCGCGCCAATCTCACCTTAACCACGCCAAGGCCATTTCCGTCGCTAAATCCGTCGCTATTTCTATCGCTAATTTTAATTTTTTTTTACCAATCATGGTTATTATAGGTACTCTGGTGCGTAGAACATGCCAATCAGATGTGGAGGAAGAGGCGGTACAGTCATAGGTGTGACCCCAACTAGCGGAGTGGAGTGGTGAAGGGGTAACCCCTCGTGACGCGCACGCTGGTTACTGCAAACCACTAAAGGAGGAGCCTCAGTCTGACACTACACGGGTGGGGGTGCAACATCTCAAGGATCTGTTAGTCTGTCTAAATCATCGCATGCGGCCAAAAGTCGAACCGCCTCCTGGTAAACCTGACTCATGTCAAATGCCCCCTATGCCTTAGGTGAAGCCATGTGACCAACAGTTTATGCTCATCGTCTTGACATCAAGTGTTATTAGTGAATAGCAAATGTAAATTAAGTTGCAAAATACACGACTATAAGTAACATGCGTACCACATGTGCATTTAATGCGGCTCTGCGGGTCATCCAATGATGGGTAATAAAGTAATATCACTGCATGTACTCACTGTTGACAGATAGGTACCCATCTCTCTGCATAGGTTGAACGTCCTGCAACACAAGGGAATATCTGTCTGCCCATTGGGCAATAAAGAAACCATGTCGCTGAGTCAAATCCACCTTTGTCTTCCCCGTAATACTAATCGTCAGCAGCTCACTACAATTAATAAGATTCTCTGGAATTGGCTGGTCAAATCCAAACTGACGCAAAACTCGATCCAACTGCTGGTAGACGACAATCTCATAACAAATAAGATGACAGACAATCAACCGTCTCCAAGCCATGTCAACCTCCGATGGATGGACTATGTCTACAAGGTCATAAGGTCTCCAACGTATGTCTCTCATGCGCATGACATCAATATAATGTTGATATCTACGAATGGTTGTATATACGGTTTGTCGCGTATCGTATAAATTAAACCTGCAACAACAAAATTACTACATTACCAACATATACTCCCAAAACAACCAAACCATGGAGTACTAACATAGAAAAAACAATACATGTGCGCATATATCTCGTGCTCTATGACATCTTGGTCTTCCACCCTAAGAAGGTTAGGAGAGATGGTCGGGAATCACGTCCAAGCCCACAACTGCAACAACAAAGCACATCCACTCATCTCACGATGACCTGCACGTGTCGCCTTATATAACTCCCTATATAAGGCTGCAAGAACCGCAGAGCCCCAACTGAATGTGTCTGTGCGCTGAAAATTATCAAGATATAACAAGTACCGAGCGGGCACAAAGCTCGAAGCAGTGTCAACAAAATGCCTACGATGCGCAATATTAATGCATGAGTGTATCTCCGACGTCCTACTTATGTGCCAGTGTGGACCGCATAAACATCAAGCTGGTCCCACAAATAGTGAAGGCCTAACAAATTGCCGTGCAAATCCCGACCAACAGCTGGCTCAACCCTTAACAGGTCACCAATAATAGCCCAAAAGTTATGTTGTCCGTGACGGCTAGAAACAACATCACCATCGATCGGCAGCCCCAATAGATGATGTACATCCTCTAGGGTGATTGTCACCTCACCTATTGTCATATGAAACATACATGTCTTTGGGCGCCATCGCTCGATAAGCATTGACACAAGGTGGTGGTCGATCTGAAAACATTCAAGGTACACAACAGTTACGTATACATTACAATACAATGAAAGCAACATATTAAAAGTTAACACAAGACTAAATATGCTTACCTCGTGATTGCGCAGATGCGCAATGTGATAAAAATCAGTTTGTCGAAGCCACGGGTGGATCTCGTCAGGTATAGCATTATGATCGTGTGTCGCAGTATGCCTAACATTAAGTACACACTCTTGCGTGGTCGGATCACCCTGCAAATTCCACACATACGTAGATATATGTTTCTCTTATAGTGTAAGGAGAGTCGGTACAGATGGACCGGGGTTAATCACGCTTAATGAAGGCTCAGGCGGTGGGGTCGGTCGAACATCTTCATCGTGATCCATTACTTTATATTGAAATTTTTTCATCCAAAATTAATAAACAATCCTAAATAGAAAATGCCTAACTAAAATAAAATATTATATATGTTCATAAAAAAACAAATTAATAGCCTAATGTAATAACATTGTCATTTTTAATTAAATACGCCTAATTTATAATTTCTAAAATTAGTATATGCACAATACACATGTTACTAAGCTACTTAAATATAAATATTAAGTTACTTTGGATCGGTATATTACAAAGATTTCATGTATTTACTTTGACAGGAATAATAGTAGTCACTGCACATCACAATGGCGTATTAAAAAAAATTCAGCTAGAGTCACACATTAATAAACATATATTCATATTATTGATGTTATGGTGGTAAAATACTAAATCAAATTACCAAAAACATAAAATTAGACAAATGTAGTTATATTCTTCATGTATTATTAAAATATTAAAAACACCTGTGCAACAATAAATAACATATTATATATATAATATTTTATTTTATAGTCAATATTATCATGTTAAATTTAATCAACATTTTGGAATTTTTTATTTAATTCAATTCTTACAATAACCAACATAATAATATTTAGTTAATATATTTATTATAAAATTATAGTTTCTTTGTTACAGGATAACTAAAATTAATTATTTTAAATTAGTTTATCACTAATATCATAAAAAAATTAGTTATTATAGAGATAAAAATTATAATTAACTTAAAAAATGTATTATTTTGGTTTTTTTTTCTTACAATATATTATATTTATTTAATTAAATACAATAAATTATGTATTTCAACATAAAAAAGCCAGTCTAATATTTCTATGTCTATCATATATCCTATAACTTAACAATTATAAACTAACACTACATATCCTCTAACATAATGGTTTAAATCTCGAATCTAAATATTATTTAAAAACTAAAACTACATAAATAATCAATATATTCAAAATTTAAAATACAAAACATTAAATTACAAAAATAAAAATAGAAAAAGTAGTAAAAAAAAAACTAACCAAGAATATGAGGGAGTGAGGGAGTGGAGTGAGTTGAGGTAGGGTTTTTATAGTGGGCCACGTCGTAGAATTCACTAGAGGCCCAAGTGAATTACTCCATGTTCGGCATGTGTCCCATTCTGATAGATGACACGCATTTCGCAGCTCCCATCAACAAAATACATCCAAATCACCACATGTCCTGCCCTTTCTGCCCGGCTAACAGGACAATGCCACTTAAGCATACCTATTTAGCCTTAAGCCCTGCGAATTACTCCACATGGCAATTAGGGAAATTGTTCTGTGGGCATGGCATTTGGGGTAATTTTTTTTCAATAGTGGCACAATGGTCACTGATCCTAAATATAATAGATTAGATTTTACCTTTACTTTCAATGTTTGTAAATCACTCATACAACGTTGAAATTCAAAGGCATGACATTAATGTAAGTGATCATTAGTAAAAACTTTATAACATTTTATTTTAATGTTTAAAAATGGCATATTCCAACTGCAGGGTCCCATTTAACATAAGTGTGGTGAAAATTTATGCAAGCCAACAGATGAAAGGATCCTTTTGTCCTTCATGAAATTACTTCAAATGAACATGAAAGGATGTCAGGTCTTTATCACGAGAAAGGTTAAGGAAGGTAAGACCACTGAATCCAAAGATTGACTGCAGTAAATCATAATTACAACCCCTTATGGTGAGGTGTTTAATAGATGGAAGGAATGGAAATCGAAGATTAGAGCAATCATCGATGGTAACATTAGAAAGAAGGGGGAACATCTATCTTTCCATTTTCAACAATTGTTGTAAGTTTGGTAACGCTTGAACCTCAAGTTCTCCAAAGATGGGAAACTCACATTCACACCATTTGAAGATTCATCATCATCCAAGTAATGCACATCATCCATAGAAAATATTTCAAGTTTTCTCAGAGATGGTAGTTTATTGAGTTGTGGAAGCTACTGACACATTTTACAATCAAAGAGTTCAAGAGCAACTAAACTTTCAAACTTTTGAATCCAACTCAGCAAGCATGATCCTTCATAATCATATATTCTCAATGTCTTGAGATGTGGGGGAGGTTGAAGTGCTTCAAGTACTTCATTAGCAATTGCAGTAGAATTTGACTTAGGCTCGCCATTGTTATCCCATGACAAGCATAACTCATGTAGGTTTCTTTTAACCATCAAATTGGCCTCTTCAGCTTCAAATAATCTGACAACATTTTTTAGGCCTTCAATGCATAGCTTTCCTCCCAGGTTTAGGCCATATCTCTTCCAATTTTGGTCTGTCTTTGAACTAACAATGAATAAGCTTAGTGTTCTCAGGTAAGATAAGTTGTGCATGTTAGGGGACATACGAGATAATGAAAGACATTCACTAATGACTAGATGTCTAAGATTTTGTAAGCGAGTCAAGTATTTTGGTAGACACATAAGCGTACGATAAGATGTCAATTTCAAAGTTTCCAACTTTTTCAGTCTATAACTTGAGTTAGGGAGTTTTTTATTTTAAAATCATAAGGGCTCCAAATACCTCAAATGAATTAAATTCCTAAGTGATGATAACTTGTACTTAAAACCTGAAGAGAATGGTTTATTGGAAAACAACTCAAGATTGTGTTGTACAATGCAAATTCTAACTGATATAATGTTTGCAAATTTTTAGCTACCTTTTCTTAATAATGAAAAACAATTTGAAATAATAAATCAGAGCTAAAACCAGCATGGAATGTCCTATTATCTTCTTCTGGACAAATTTAATTTTTACTTTTTCGCATTCTATTTTGGAATGTTCTTTTTTTGAAGAAAAAATGTTGAAAGTTCTAAGTGACGGATGAACTTTGATTCCATTTTATTAGAAATAGATAAAGTGAGTATCATATTATACTAAGTTACTAACCACTTTCATTGTTTTAAATTATGGGATTTCAAAATATTTCTTACTCAACTCATGTGGTATATGAATGAAGGGCCTATTTATAGATTGCTATTAGCACTCAAGTTTGTATCTTCAAGATTAGTACTAAGTGTTTGGCAGCATATTAAATCACTGGATGTGCTGACAGTCTTTTATCTTATTCTCATTTGTATTGCTTAGTGTGCTTATAATTTGTTTTCATTATAGACTTGGTGACTCTTGTTCTTGTTCTGGTCTCAAGTTATTCAGTAATATTCGGTTTAGGATATATATACTGCATAACTCGGTATATAAAGACTAATTATCTGCTAACATTTTGGTTGTGGTTTGATTAAGGCACTAATCTCTTTATTTTTTTCCTTCTTAAAGTAATACTAAAAAGTAAAAACATTTATTTTTTATCATATAATTAATTTCATTTTGTTATAAAAGTATTGTTTATAGGATTTTATAAATATTTGTTGTAGTCATACCCATAACTCATGAGGACACTGGCGATATAATGAAGGAGGAAGGAGGATGGAGGAAGGATCATTAAACCAGGTAAGGTGTATTTCAAACTAGTCCTTAATTTTTCTTTTTAAAGTAAGTGTTGAGAACTTCATATCATATGAAAGTGTGAAGGAGAATAAAACATTAGGTGAACACTAACATTTATAAGGAATTAAAGGGTTTTAAGTGCATTTTTTTAGGTGAAATGACCATTAAAATCACATAAAAATATATTTATAGAAAATGGATTTTGAAATATTCAGACTCGTGTATTTAATATATAATTAAAAAATTGATTATATTTAACATTTGACATATATATTTAGTTGTCAACACATAGGCTTATAAATATCTTTGGTTTAAAAAATATGACAAATTTTTAAATTGTATTTATTCAATATATATGTATATAATGAAAAGTATATATATATATATATATATATATATATATATGCCTTGCAAACATTCACATTAAGGAATTGAGCTTCATTTTGAAGCTATTTTTCCTTGTTATAACAAATTTTTCCTATCAGACTAATTCATACCTAACTTAGTAGTTAGTACCTGTTCAATTAACATTAATGTTCCAACCATGTTGTACGTTATTTTACATGATTACTTGCATTTGTATAACACTTGTACATTCTCAAATCTCTTCAGTTCTATTGTCTCATCTATGGGATCACCATACTTCTTTGTCTCCCTAGTATGAAACTTATATTAGTTTTAGACAAAAAATATTATGTGCTGATAGTTTAAAAAGTTTTATACAATTTATTACTTCTAACTAGTATTTATTAGTAATACTTTCATTTTCTGATCACTACAATGTTAAATAATGAATAATCTCTTGTTTATTGAAGCGATATTATTAGTTACAACTAGGATTAGAGCCTAGTCTCCCAAAGCATTGACCAATAATACCCCCGATGCCTCACTTTCAGTTGTTAACCGCTATTTAAATGCAATTACTCGCTAACTAACTCAATTGTAACTGACTGCTGTTAGTTACAATTTACCTCAACTATTCTAATTTCCTTTTGAACCTCCCATGGGTCCTTGCTTCATCTGGAACAGCTTGTATCTTTTTACAATACAACACAAAATCTTCTCCTACACTCCTCAAAGCTTTAACAATGGACCTGAAAAATGCTACAGGTCTGGCCAGTTCAGGTTCACCTTTTAAAATAATAGATCCTTCCACTCTAGGAATTTTAAGAGTTAATTCCTTGAAGTTAGCTTTTATCTCACCCAAAGAGGCTAGTCATTCCATTTCTAAAACCACACCCACTCCCTTCAAACAAATAAATTCAGCAGAATTTATAGGTCCTGTATTTGCAACTTCACCTCTTTACAAACTCTCTCACAACAAATTTTCCTTCCATCACCCATCTCAACTGTGTAAGGTGTAGTGTTTGTAACTGGTAGCTGCAATGTTCTTACTGCTGCAGCTGAAATGAAGTTATGGGAAACTCCACAATCCACCGAAGTCAAGACCTTAGTTTCATTAATCAAGCCCCACAATCTAATGAACTTTTTTGAAGTCAAAGCCAGCTATGCTATATAAGGATAGCTGGAAACTTTGGAACTGTTTCTCTTCTTCAAAACCCTCCTCTTCCACTATTAACTCTTCTCCTTGCTCCTCTCCCAGAATCAAAACTTGGAACTGCTTATTGGAGCAAACATGACCTGGTCCAAACTTTCTATCACATCAATAACAAAGACCTTTCTCAGCTTTCTCTTGGAATTCCGCATTAAACAACCTCCTGAAAGGTCTACCTTTGATGATCCAGTTGATTTAAGACTATTTGAATCTCCAATGGAAACTGATTCACTTAAACAGATTTAATTCCTGGTTCCCAAGAGACAATTCTAGATGAACTGTAAGGTCTTGGTGAATTCCCTCTAATGGCTCCCAAATGTCCCTTCTCCATGAACTCATTTTTCTCATCTATTCTCTGAGCATAATCCATCAATTCTAGAAGAGAATTGACTGGATGTAGCTTTAGTTCTGCTATCACCACCTCCTTCAAACCATTCAAGAAAATGCATTTTAGGTATTCAGGTTCTGTCTCAAACCTCCTTCAAACCAGTTCAAATTTCTCCCTATATTCCTCTATTGTGCCTCCTTGTTTCAGACTCAACAACAGCTCGTATGGACTCTGATTCATTGCTGGATGAAAGTGTTGAACAACTGATTTTTAAAATCTGTCCAATTAGGGTTATTTGCACAAAATTCCCCCCACTAGTACCAATTTAGGGCTTTCCCCTCCATGGCAGCTAGAATTCGATTTGCTTCCTCCACTCCTTTCACCTCGAAATAATGCTCCACCTTATTTGCCCAGCCAAACGCATCGTCACCATTAAAAATTGGAATCTCCAACTTTCTCCATCTCTCCTAGCGATCGCGATTGGAGAAATTGCGATTTTGATGTTTGTGTTCGCGATAACCACCACTGTGCTCAGCTCGTGAGATGTTCCTCACCGCCAATTGCTCCCTCAATTTTGCCCTCTCGACGCAGTCTTCTTCATATGATCTCCTCAACCCCGCTAACTCTTTGTGCGTTTGGATCAAACCTTCAAAGCCTCGCTCCAGAAATTCAACACATACCTCCAATCCATGCAGTGTTAGAGAATGAATAATCTCTTGTTTATTGACGTGATATTATCAGTAACTAGGATTAGAGCCTAGTCTCCCAAACGAGTGACCAATAATACCCCCGATGCCTCACTTTCAGTTGTTAACTGCTATTTAAAGGAAGTTATCCACTAACTAACTCAATTGTAACTGACTGTCAGTTACAGATTACCTTAGTTATTTTAATTTCCTTTTGAACCTCTCATGGGTCCTTACTTCATAAACTTGTTGTACGGGTAACCTAACATACTAATCATTCATCATATTCTTTCATTTGCTGGGATGAAGAAAACACAAAAGAAAAAAAATGACTCACCATCGCCCAGTTGAGATTCTTAATAGCATGACAAACATAATTTGGGGATTTGGTGAAGCAAAGCTAAGAGATGCCTCAGTTTACGAGTCCTTATTAGAAGCGTCCAAAAGTGGAATTGCAGAGTTCATAATCAAGTTGACCCAGGCTAATCCTGATCTTTATTTGGTTTTTGATGAAAATCAAAGAGGCATTTTTTCTTATGCCATTTTGTATTGTAGAGAAAAAAATTTCAACCTCGTATATGGCTTGCAAGGACTAGGAAGAGTGATTACTTCTCGCACAGATACATTTGATAACAATATGTTGCATTTGATAGGGACTTCAGTCCCCACGGTCGAGCTTGATCACAAATCTAGTCCAGCTTTGCAAATGCAAAGAGAACTTCAATGGTTTAAGGTTATTATTTTTTTTTCTTCTAAAACTGTAGTCATATTATACCATACACTAAGATTGATTATCTAGCTTTAGTTTTGTAAAAAAGAATTTTGCGGATATAAAGATCACATGATGTGATTCAATAATATTAAGTCATAATGTCAACTATTTTTTTTATCATATATTTGATGTAATTGTTACAAGCAGTGAAAAGAATTTCGCATCCAACGTTTCAACAAGCTATAAACAGAGATTGCATGAAGCCTAAAGAATTATTTACTAAGAAACATGAAGAATTGTTGAAGAACGCATAGAAATGTACAAAGGATACGGCAACATCCTTCACACTAGTGGGGACTCTTATAATAGCCATTATGTTTGCAGCAGCCTTCACTCTTCCTGGAGGAAATAATACAAATACTGTCATTAAAAGAATGTTCACAACTTATATGGTGGTTGAGGCTATCTCACTCTTTTCTTCCTTATCTGCTGTGATGACTTTTATTGGAATTCTCACATCTCGTTATGCGGAAGGAGATTTCATTAAATCGGTGTCATTCAAGCATATGTTTGACATTTTCACACTCATGTTTTATCTTGTCCATGATGGTTGCATTTTGCTATGTCTTTTCTTTGATGCTTGAATATCCGAGTCATTCCAAGGTAGTAAAATTTGTCATTTCCATTACAAGCTTATTTGTGGTCATATTCTTACCTATGCAACTGTCTCCTACTTGAGATTTTTAATTCCATATTTAGATCAAAAGTATTGATTATCGAGAAAGTATAAGCTTGTACAAGTGTATTAGTAGCTAAAAATATTAGATTTGATTTTACCTTTACTTTCAATGTTTGTAAACCACTCATGCCACGTTGAAATTCAAGGACAGGACATTAATGTAAGTGATCATTAATAAAAACTTTATAACATTTTATTTTAATGTTTAAAAAGGCACGGAATCTAGAGATTGAATGTAGTAAATCAGTTACATTCCCTTACAAATCTTCGATTTCCATCCTTCCATCTATTTAACAGCTCAGCATAAGGGGATGTACTAATTTACTACAGTCAGTCTCTGGATTCAGTACCCTTTTTAAACATTAAAATAAAATGTTATAAAGTTTTTATTAATGATCACTTACGTTAATGTCCAGCCTTTGAATTTCAACATGACATGAGTGGTTTATAAACATTGAAAGTAAAGATAAAATCAAATATAATATTTTTAACTACTAATACACTTGTACAAGCTTATACTTTCTTGATAATCAATACCCTTAATCGAATTGTGGAATTAAAAATTTCAAGTAGGAGACAAAGTTGCATAGATAAGAAGATGACCACCGATAAGTTTGTGATGGAAATGACAAATTTTACAACCTTGGAATGACCCAAATCCTCAAGCATAAAAGAAAAGACAGAACAAAATGCAACCATCATGGCCAAGAAAAAATATGAGTGTGAAAATGCCAAATATCAGCTTGAATGGCATGGATTTTATGAAATCTCTTTCCACATAACGAGATGTGAGAATTCCAAGAAAAGTCATCACAGCAGAGAAGAAAAAAAAGAGTGAGATAGCCTCAGCCACCATATAAGTTGTGAACATTTTTTTGTGCAAAAACATAGGAATGTCAGTATTTGTATTATTTCCTCCAAGAAGAATGAAGGCTGTTGCAAACACAATGGCTATTATAAGAGTCTCCACTAGCGTGAAGGATGTTGTTGTATCCTTTGTCCATTTCTATGAGTTTTTCAACAATTCTTCATGTATATTAGTAAATAATTCTTTAGGCTTCATGTCATCTCCGTTTATAACTTATTGAAACGTTGGATGCAAACTTTTTTTTCACCGCTTGTAACAATTACATCAAATATATGACAAAAAAAATAGTTGACATTATGACTTAATATTATTGAATCACATCATGTGATCTCTGTATCCGCAAAATTCTTTTTTGCAAAACCAAAGCTAAATAATCAATTTTAAAGTATATGGTATAATATAACTACAGTTTTACAAGAAGAAAAAATAATAAATTTAAACCATTGAAGCTCTCTTTGCATTTGCAAAGCTGAACTAGATTTGTGATCAAGCTTGATCGTGGGCACTGAAGTCCCTACCAAATGCAACATATTGTTATCAAATATATCTGTACGAGAAATAATCACCTTTCCTAGTCCTTTCAAGCCATATATGAGATCGAAATTTTTTTTTCTACGATACAAAATGATATAAGAAAAAATGTCTCTTTGATTTTCATCAAAAAGCAAATAAAGATCAGGATTAGCCTGGGTCAACTTGGGTCAACTTGATTATGAACTCAGCAATTCCACTTTTGGACGCTTCTAATAAGGACTCATAAGCTGAGGCATCTCTCAGCTTTGCTTCACCAAATCCCCTAATTATGTTGGTCATGCTATTAAGAATCTCAACTAGGCGATGGTGAGTCATTTTTTTCTTATGTGTTTTCTTCATCCTAGCAAATGAAAGAATATGATGAATGAGTAGTATGTTAGGTTACTCGTAAAACAAGTTTATGAAGTAATGACCCATGAGAGGTTCAAAAGGAAATTAAAATAGCTGAGGTAATCTGTAACTGACAGTAGTTAGTTACAGTTGAGTTAGTTAGTGGATAACTTCCTTTAAATAGGAGTTAAAAACTAAAAGTGAGGCATCGGGAGTATTATTGGTCACTGGTTTGGGAGATTAGACTCTAATCCTAGTTACTGATAATATCACGTCAATAAACAAGAGATTATTCATTCTCTAACACTGCTATCAGAGCAAATTTTCGAACCTGTGGCCTGTGCTTGTTAATGGTTGTGACGAAGAAGCATAGATTGGAGGCACGTGTTCAATTTCTGAAGCGAGGCTTTGAAGGTTTGATCCAAATGCGCAAAGAGCTAGCAGGGTTGAGGAAATCATATGAAGAAGACTGCGTCGAGAGGGCAGAATTGAGGGAGCAATTGGCGGAGTTGATGACGACGGTGAGGAACATCTCACGAGCTGAGCACGGTGGTGGTTATCGCGACCGCAGCGAATGCAAACATTAGAATCACAATTTCCCCAATCGCGATCGATAGGAGAGATGGAGGAAGTTGGAGATTCCAATTTTTAATGGTGACGATGCGTTTGGTTGGGCAAATAAGGTGGAGCGTTATTTCGAGGTGAAAGGAGTGGAGGAAGCAAATCGAATTCCAGCTGCCATTCAAGGGAAAACCCTAAATTGGTATTAGTGGGGGGGGGGGGGGATTTTGTGCAAAAAACCCTAATTGGACAGACTTTAAAAAGCAGTTGTTCAACACTTTCAGCCAGCAGTGAATCAGAGTCCATACGAGCTGTTGTTGAGTCTGAAACAAGGAGGCACAGTAGAGGAATATAGGGAGAAATTTGAACTGTATGTAGGTCCTTTGATAGGGACAGAACCTGAATACCTGAAATGTATTTTCCTGAATGGTTTGAAGGAGGTGGTGAGAGCAAAACTGAAGCTACATCCAGTCAATTCTCTTCCAGAATTGATGCATTATGCTCAAAGAATATATGAGAAAAATGAGTTCATGGAGAAGGGAATTTGGGAGCCATTAAAGGGAATTCACCAAGACCTTACAGTTCATCCAGAATTGTCTCTTGGGAACCAGGAATTAAATTTATTCAAGTGAATCAGTTTCCAGTGGAGATTCAAACAGTCTTAAAATCAACTGGATCACACCAAGGCAGACCTTTCAAAAGGTTGTCACAACCATTAACAAGCACAGGCCACAGGTTCGACAATTTGCTCTGATAGCAGTGTTAGAGAATGAATAATCTCTTGTTTATTGAAGTGATATTATCAGTAACTAGGATTAGAGCCTAGTCTCCCAAACTAGTGACCAATAATACCCCTGATGCCTCACTTTCAGTTGTTAACTGCTATTTAAAGGAAGTTATCCACTAACTAACTCAATTGTAACTGACTATCAGTTACAGATTACCTTAGTTATTTTAATTTCCTTTTGAACCTCTCATGGATCCTTACTTCATAAACTTGTTGTACGGGTAACCTAACATATTACTCATTCATCATATTCTTTCATTTGCTGGGATGAAGAAAACACATAAGAAAAAAAATGACTCACCATTGCCCAGTTGAGATTCTTAATAGCATGACCAACATAATTTGGGGATTTGGTGAAGCAAAGCTGAGAGATGCCTCAATTTACGAGTCCTAATTAGAAGCGTCCAAAAGTGGAATTGCAGAGTTCATAATCAAGTTGACCCAGGCTAATCCTGATCTTTATTTGGTTTTTGATGAAAATCAAAGAGGCATTTTTTCTTATGTCCAAAAGTGGAATTGCAGAGTTCATAATCAAGTTAACCCAAGCTAATTCTGATCTTTATTTGGTTTTTGATGAAAATCAAAGAGGCATTTTTTCTTATGCCATTTTGTATTGTAGAGAAAAAAATTTCAACCTCGTATATGGCTTGCAAGGACTAGGAAGAGTGATTACTTCTCGCACAGATATATTTGATAACAATATGTTGCATTTGGTAGGGACTTCAGTGCCCAAGGTCGAGCTTGATCACAAATCTAGTCCAGCTTTGCAAATGCAAAGAGAACTTCAATGGTTTAAGGTTATTATTTTTTTTCTTCTAAAACTGTAGTTATATTATACCATACACTTTAAGATTGATTATTTATCTTTAGTTTTGTAAAAAAGAATTTTGCGGATATAAAGATCATATGATGTGATTCAATAATATTAAGCCATAATGTCAACTATTTTTTTTATCATATATTTGATGTAATTGTTACAAGCAGTGAAAAGAATTTTGCATCCAACGTTTCAACAAGTTATAAACAGAGATTGCATGAAGCCTAAAGAATTATTTACTAAGAAACATGAAGAATTGTTGAAGAACGCATAGAAATGTACAAAGGATACGACAACATCCTTCACACTAGTGGGGACTCTTATAATAGCCATTATGTTTGCAGCAGCCTTCACTCTTCCTAGAGGAAATAATACAAATATTGGCATTCTTATGTTTTTGCACAAAAGAATGTTCACAACTTATATAGTGGTTGAGGCTATCTCACTCTTTTCTTCCTTATCTGTTGTGATGACTTTTATTGGAATTCTCACATCTCATTATGCGGAAGGAGATTTCATTAAATCGATGTCATTCAAGCAGATGTTTGACATTTTCACACTCATATGTTCTATCTTGTCCATGATGGTTGCATTTTGCTATGTCTTTTCTTTGATGCTTGAATATCCGAGTCATTCCAAGGTAGTAAAATTTGTCATTTCCATTACAAGCTTATTTGTGTTCATATTCTTACCTATGCAACTTTGTCTCCTACTTGAGATTTTTAATTCCATATTTAGATCAAAGGTATTGATTATCGAGAAAGTATAAGCTTGTACAAGTGTATTAGTAGCTAAAAATATTAGATTTGATTTTACCTTTAATTTCAATGTTTGTAAGCCACTCATGCCACGTTGAAATTCAAGGACAGGACATTAATGTAAGTGATCATTAGTAAAAGTTTTATAATATTTTATTTTAATGTTTAAAAAGGCACGGAATCTAGAGATTGAATGTAGTAAGTTACATTCCCTTACAAATCTTCGATTTCCATCCTTCCATCTATTGAACAGCTCAGCATAAAGGGATGTAACTAATTTACTACAGTCAGTCTCTGGATTCAATACCCTTTTTAAACATTAAAATAAAATGTTATAAAGTTTTTATTAATGATCACTTACAATAATGTCTAGCCTTTGAATTTCAACATGGCATGAGTGGTTTATAAACATTGAAAGTAAAGATAAAATCAAATCTAATATTTTTACCTACTAATACACTTGTACAAGCTTATACTTTCTTGATAATCAATACCCCTAATCGAAATTGGAATTAAAAATCTCAAGTAAGAGACAAAGTTGCATAGATAAGAAGATGACCACCGATAAGTTTGTAATGGAAATGACAAATTTTACAACCTTGGAATGACCCAGATCCTCAAGCATAAAAGAAAAGGCAGAACAAAATGCAACCATCATGACCAAGAAAAAATATGAGTGTGAAAATGTCAAATATCAGCTTGAATGGCACGGATTTTATGAAATCTCTTTCCACATAACGAGATGTGAGAATTCCAAGAAAAGTCATCACAGCAGAGAAGAAAAAAAAGAGTGAGATAGCCTCAGCCACCATATAAGTTGTGAACATTTTTTTGTGCAAAAACATAGGAATGTCAGTATTTGTATTATTTCCTCCAGGAAGAATGAAGGCTGTTGCAAACACAATGGCTATTATAAGAGTCTCCACTAGCGTGAAGGATGTTGTTGTATCCTTTGTCCATTTCTATGAGTTTTTCAACAATTCTTCATGTATATTAGTAAATAATTCTTTAGGCTTCATGTCATCTTCGTTTATAACTTATTGAAACGTTGGATGCAAACTTTTTTTCACCGCTTGTAACAATTACATCAAATATATGACAAAAAAAATAGTTGACATTATGACTTAATATTATTGAATTAAATCATGTGATCTCTGTATCCGCAAAATTCTTTTTTACAAAACTAAAGCTAAATAATCAATTTTAAAGTATATGGTATAATATAACTACAGTTTTACAAGAAGAAAAATAATAAGTTTAAATCATTGAAGCTCTCTTTGCATTTGCAAAGCTGAACTAGATTTGTGATCAAGATCGATCGTGGGCACTGAAGTCCCTACCAAATGCAACATATTGTTATCAAATATATCTGTGCGAGAAACAATCACCTTTCCTAGTCCTTTCAAGCCATATGAGGTTGAAATTTTTTTTTTCTACGATACAAAATGACATAAGAAAAAATGTCTCTTTGATTTTCATCAAAAAGCAAATAAAGATCAGGATTAGCCTGGGTCAACTTGGGTCAACTTGATTATGAACTCAGCAATTCCACTTTTGGACGCTTCTAATAAGGACTCATAAGCTGAGGCATCTCTCAGCTTTGCTTCACCAAATCCCCTAATTATATTGGTCATGCTATTAAGAATCTCAACTAGGCGATGGTGAGTCATTTTTTTCTTATGTGTTTTCTTCATCCTAGCAAATGAAAGAATATGATGAATGAGTAATATGTTAGGTTACTCGTACAGCAAGTTTATGAAGTAAGGACCCATAAGAGGTTCAAAAGGAAATTAAAATAGCTTAGGTAATCTGTAACTGACAGCAGTCAGTTACAGGTGAGTTAGTTAGTGGATAACTTCCTTTAAATAGGAGTTAAAAACTAAAAGTGAGGCATCGGGGGTATTATTGGTCACTGGTTTGGGAGATTAGGCTCTAATGCTAGTTACTGATAATATCACGTCAATAAACAAGAGATTATTCATTCTCTAACACTGCTATCAGAGCAAATTTTCAAACCTGTGGCCTGTGCTTGTTAATGGTTGTGACGAAGAAGCATGGATTAGAGGCACGTGTTCAATTTCTGAAGCGAGGCTTTGAAGGTTTGATCCAAATGCGCAAAGAGCTAGCAGGGTTGAGGAAATCATATGAAGAAGACTGCGTCGAGAGGGCAGAATTGAGGGAGCAATTGGCGGAGTTGATGACGACGGTGAGGAACATCTCACGAGCTGAGCACGGTGGTGGTTATCGCGACCGCAGCGAACGCAAACATCAGAATATCAATTTCCCCAATCGCGATCGATAGGAGAGATGGAGGAAGTTGGAGATTCCAATTTTTAATGGTGACGATGTGTTTGGTTGGGCAAATAAGGTGGAGCGTTATTTCGAGGTGAAAGGAGTGGAGGAAGCAAATCGAATTCCAGCTGCCATTGAAGGGAAAGCCCTAAATTGGTATTAGTGGGGGGAATTTTGTGCAAAAAACCCTAATTGGACAGATTTTATAAAGCAGTTGTTCAACACTTTCAGCCAGCAATGAATCAGAGTCCATACGAGCTGCTGTTGAGTCTGAAACAAGGAGGCACAGTAGAGGAATATAGGGAGAAATTTGAACTGTATGTAGGTCCTTTGATAGGGACAGAACCTGAATACCTGAAATGTATTTTCCTGAATGGTTTGAAGGAGGTGGTGAGAGCAGAACTGAAGCTACATCTAGTCAATTCTCTTCCAGAATTGATGCATTATGCTCAAAGAATATATGAGAAAAATGAGTTCATGGAGAAGGGAATTTGGGAGCCATTAAAGGGAATTCACCAAGACCTTACAGTTCATCCAGAATTGTCTCTAGGGAACTTGGAATTAAATTTGTTCAAGTGAATCAGTTTCCAGTGGAGATTCAAACGGTCTTAAAATCAACTAGATCATACCAAGGCAGACCTTTCAGGAGGTTGTCTGATGCGGAATTCTAGGAGAAAGCTGAAAAGGTCTCTGTTATAGATGTGATGGAAAGTTTAGACCAGGTCATATTTGTCCCAATAAGCAGTTCCAAGTTTTGATTCTGGGAGAGGAGCAAGAAGAAGAGGAAGTAGTGGAAGAGAAGCCTTTTGAAGAAGAGATCAGCTCCAAAGTTTCTAGCTATACTTATATAACATAGCTGACGTTGACTTCAAAAAAGTCTATTCGATTGCGTGGCTTGATTAATGAAACTAAGGTCTTTACTTTGGTGGATTGTGGAACTTCCCATAATTTCATTTCAACTGCAGCAGTAAGAACATTTCAGCTACCAATCACAAACACTACACCTTATACTGTTGAGGTGGGTGATGGAAGGAAAATTCGTTGTGAGGGAGTTTGTAAAGAGGTGAAATTACAAATACATGTCCTAGAAATTCAGCAGAATTTATTTGTGGCTGTGGTTTTAGGAATGGTAGCCTCTTTGGGTGAGATAAAAGCCAACTTTAATGAATTAACTCTTAAAATTCCTAGGGTGGAAGGATCTATTATTTTAAAAGGTGAACCTGAATTGGCCAGATCTGTAGCATCTTTCAAGTCTATTGTTAAAGCTTTGAGGAGTGTAGGAGAAACCTTTATATTATGTTGTAAAAAGATACAAGTTGTTCCAGATGAAGCAAGGACCCATGGGAGGTTCAAAAGGAAATTAGAATAGCTGAGATAAATTGTAACTGATAGCAGTCAGTTATAGTTGAGTTAGTTAGCATGTAACTGCCTTTAAATAGCAGTTAACAACTGAAGTGAGACATCAGGGATATTATTGGTCATTGGTTTGGGAGAATAGACTTTAATCCTAGTTGTAACTGATAATATCGCGCCAATAAACAAGAGATTATTCATTCTCTAACATAGTAGTGATCAAAAAATGAAACTATTACTAATAAATACTAGTTAGAAGTAATAAATCGTATAAAATTTTTAACATTATCAGCACATAATATTTTTCTCTAAAACTAATATAAGTTTCATACCAGGAAGACAAAGAAGTATGGTAATCACAAGATCCCATAGACGAGACAAGAGACCTGAAATAAGATTGGAGAATGTACAGGTGTTATACAAATGCAAGCAATCATGTAAAAAACCGTACAACAAGGTTGGAACATTAATGTTAATTTAACAGCTACTAACTACTAAGTTAGGTATGAGTTAGTCTGATAGGAAAAATTTGTTATAACAAGGAAAAATAGCTTCAAAATCAAGCTCAAATATGTAACGTGAATGTTTGCAAGGCATATATATACTTTCCATTATATACACATATATTGAATAAATACAATTTAAAAATTTGTCATATTTTTTAAACCAAAGATATTTATAAGCCTATGTGTTGACAACTAAATATATATGTCAAATGTTAAATATACTCAATTTTTTAATTATATATTAAATACACGAATCTGAATATATTTTTATGTGATTTTAATGGTCATTTAACCTAAAAAATGCACTTAAAATCCTTCAATTCCTTATAAAAGTTAGTGTTCACCTAATGTTTTCTTCTCCTTCACACTTTCATATGATTTGAAGTTCTCAACACTTACTTTAAAAAGAAAAATTAAGGACTAGTTTGAAACCCAAATTAAATCTTAATACATATATAAGTTTGAATCCTAAAACAGCCTCTTTGCATATGCAAGGATAAGGGTCGTGGGACCTCTAGGTAATGGGGTACATAATTTTTTTTTGTTTTTTTTTTCCAAAAGGATCCTTCCTCCTTCATCATATCGCCAGTGTCCTCATGAGTTATGGGTATGACTACAACAAATATTTATGAAATCCTATAAACAATACTTTTATAACAAAATGAAATTAATTATATGATTAGAGATAAATGTTTTTACTTTTTAGTATTATTTTAAGGGAAAAAAAAAACAAAGAGATTAGTGTCTAAATCAAACCACAACCAAAATGTTAGAAGATAATTAGTTTTCATATACCGGGTTATGCAGTATACATATCCTAAACCGAATATTACTGAATAACCCGAGACCAGAACAAGACCAAGAGCCACCAAGTCTATAATGAAAACAACAAATTATAAGCACACTAAGCAATACAAATGAGAATAAGATAAAAGACTGTCAGCACATCCAGTGATTTAATATGCTGCCCAACACTTAGTGGTAATCTTGAAGATACAAACTTGAGTGCTCATAGCAATCTATAAATAGGCCCTTCATTCATATACCACATGAGTTGAGTAAGAAATATTTTGAAATCCATTAATTTAAAACAATGAAAGTGGTTAGTAAATCAGTATAATATGATACTCATTTTATCTATTTCTAATAAAATGGAATGGAAGTTCATCCGTCACTCAGAACTTTCAACCTTTCTTCTTTAAAAAAAAGAACATTCCAAAATAGAATGCGAAAAAGTCAAAATTAAATTTGTCCAGAAGAAGATAACTTACTTTAATGCAGCAACTTTAGCCAGAATTTGGGCGGATTTACAATGGGGAATGCAGAAGGTTGTTGAGCCAATGCTAATAAAGGACTAACACCATCAAATTTCATGGTGAGAGGTATTCCTGGATTACGATTGAGCAGATCCAATGCAACATCTGGTTAATTGTGTAAATATAAATAATATAAGAATTATTAAATAAAGTAACCATCTATAAGAAAAATAAATTAATGTTGTGTTGCGGATGGAGATAAGTCAGTAAAATTAAACTTCATGTCTAATTTAATTTTGAAACCATGCATAGATTTTGGAATGATCGCCTAATTGGTTATAAGTCATTTTTTTAAAATAGGGTACAATTTTTCTTAAAAAAATTTATCTAACCTAAAAATCTAGTTATAAACAACTATTATGTTTTAATAAATAAGTTGTCTTTTTTACCTAATAGGGTTTTACACAGAAAAGACTAATTTTTTTTAATAAATTAAGATTTTTTTTTATCATTTAAAAAATAAACTTAGTGAAATTAAGCCCAATAAGTAATATCATTCTATGAAGCATTTTATCTATTTACACTTTTATTCCAAATAGACATATTGACTGTTAGGATTTGTGTGTAAGTTCTTACCAAAGGTCTCACTAGTGATGCATCTGGTAAGAAGCAAAGTACTAGTGTAGCCATTGTTCTCATTGAACACTTGCTCAGGAGTGTTTTGATAGAGATATTTGGTCATGCTTTTGTTGCCTTTAGCACTAGCCAAAACAAGTGGTATCAGCCCCTCATTAGTCTTGATTGTTAACAAGTCTCTGCTTTTATCAACCATGCATCTGGCCATGGAGATGGTGTCACTCAACTCTGCAGCAAGAGACAGTGCCGTGTACCCTCTTGCATCACGATTCAACAAAATCCGTTTGAACACTTTGTTCACTAACTTTTCCACCATGTCTTCTATTCCTGTGAGAACTGCAACATGAACAATTGTCTTGCCCAGTCTTGAAGTTTCAGACACTCTCTTATCCTTGTTGTTCACAAAAGTGCTTGCCATGTCCCAATTTCCTCTTTGTACACATCTGAGTAGTAGTGGAAGATCTGACATTTTGTTGATTAACCAGAGCATGTGGGATGAGAATTTTTTTAATAACCAAACAACTATTGATTTGATAGTAATAATCAAATTGAAAACAATTAGATTTAAATAAGTTTTTAGACTGTAGAAATAAGTTTTCAGACTATGGCTTCAAGTTCAGACTTCAGAATGATCATTAGATCCGGCAAGCATCTACAACGGGAACATCATGCAACTTGAACAGATTGGAAACGGTGCTCTAGAACACACTGCGCCCCATTTTCTTCAAAAATAAAAAACACAATTGTCTGAATCACCACAAGACGACAATCCAAATGCCTAAGTAGACAATATGCAATTAATCTAATTAGCAAAGAACTCACAATATGAAGTCATGGTTCAAACTTCAATCCACCACAAATTAATATTCAACCAACAGCAAACGTGAATGAATACGAGATACGAGTTTGAACTTTGAATCACTAATTTTCTTTTGCAAAAGCTCTGTGTGAGAGAACGCGGTGAGGTGGGTGCTCTGTAAAAGAAGAGGTCAAAGAGAGAGTGCAGTGAGCGCCCGTGAGGCAGTGACGGAAGGGAGGAGAGACGATTGAGTAGGGATGGCAAAGTGGATTAGCCCACCCAAAACAGGCCGGATTGACCCAACCCAAAACAGGCCGGACTGGGCTGGCCCACTTTTGCAAAGTGGGCTGGAAATGCTAGCCCGCCCCACTTTGGAGTATGTTAGCGGGTCAGCGGACCAACCCACCAAAAAAAAAGTTAATTTTTAAAAAAAAAAAAAACAAAACAATTATTTAAAAAAATGTAATTAATTTGTTATAAGTTATAATAATGGTTTTTAATATAAATTTAAAATACATGCCTACTAAAGCATTACGAGGCCTAGGTGCAAATATCAATTTATATAATATAATTAATGACAAATAAAACTCATCACAAAGCTATTTAAATAAATTCTAAGAATTCAGCAAATTATTAAATTAGTCTTGCAACAGTACAACTTGTACTTTTCATATTAAGTATATATAGTCTTATTCACGACATTATCTTCACACAAACAAGGATATGGAGATATCAAGAGTTCAATTGTTCCTTCATAATACAGCTTGACTACAACAAAGAAAATACCCTGAAATCTAATGTTATTATATCAAATCATCTTGAGAACCATTCTTTGAAATGCCAAGGATTCCGTAGTAGGCTAGTAGCTAAGAGTTCAACCAAAGAGATAACTTCAATGCTTCAAGTCAAATTCGGATTAGGAAATCAAAATTAGAAGAAATGGGAGACTAAGAATCCAATAGAAAAATTATGGAAAACAAATGATTGGATGGTCGAAGAATCAAAGGGATCTGATTGTAAACTACTAGATGAACCTGTCAACTCATAGGGATTTAACGAAAGAAGGTGTGTTTGATTCAGTACAGTGACCCTACCACTTTAGTAATCTCCCCTTCGCTAAATCTTTCTTGGCTTCTTTCTTACATAGACTAGTCTAAATAGGAGGCATATCCTTAACTCAGTACAGTTTTTCTTTGTGTCTGTGAATCATCCTCACTATTTTTTTTGTCACTAGATTGATTTAGGAAACCCTGTCTTTCCTAAATCAATTATCCATTACTATTTTCAATACAATCAAGACTAAGAGTTTAACACCTCCATAATCAATTGTCCAAGCCTGTACATTAGTGCAATTATATTTGATGTAGAATGACAATCAGATTTCTAACCTTTTGCAAGCCAGATGATTCACACTCTAAAAGATGAACCTTCAGCCTTTTTATATTGCCCCTAAAACACATATCTTAACAAGTAACTAAAGAAATTTGGGAAAAGTAAGCTAGTATCGATGTTAATACTCCTATAAATAAAATATTAAAAATACATACAACTCTATGGACATTCTAACTAGTGAAATCCTCAAAATATACACATAATACAAAATGAATAACATTCCCAGTAACGAGTATATTTCTCTCAGCTTTTGTATACATGTGTCTCGAGATTCAGGGATATACAATGAAGAACAACAAGATTCAAGTATATTTCTCTCAGCTTTTATACACAAATTGATACACAATCTCGGTTGAATTACAAACAAAAAGTCAAACTACAAACAACAAGAATGAAGAACAGACACATTGTTCTTCCAAGAAAAAACAGAATTTAATTAATTAATCATAATCAAAATCAAAGTACATTGAACAACCAAAACTAGCTACATGAGTGATTTCAGATCAGATTTCAAGTTCCAATGGCAAGTTCACTAAGAAAAAAAAAAGATGTAAATGATGATAAGTATGGGAAACCCTAAAGCTTACCTGGTGGAGTGGTGGTTGGTGTGGTGGAGCCGTTAGGGATGGCAAAGTGGGCCAGCCCACTCAAAACGGGCCGGGCTGGCCCAACCCACGAAAAAAACGGGACGGGCCAGGCTGGCCCAACCCACCAAAAAAACGGGACGGGCCGGGCTGGCCCACTTTTGAAAAGTGGGCTGGAAATGCTAGCCCGCCCCACTTTAAGGCGGGCTAGCGGGCCAGCCCACCTAAAAAATATAATAAAAATACATTTCATTCCATTCCATTTTGTTTTTATCAAAATACATATGAACAAGACTGCTAAGTATATTTCATTCCATTCCATTTCATTACTATCAAAATACATTTAAACAAGACTGTTAAGTGCTAACTTTATTCCAATTCACTTATTTTTGTTCCACCTCATTTCATTTCCTTCCAATCACCATTAAACATCCACATATAGCCTAAAAGTTCACATTGGAATAATTTAAAGTACATGATACAAACTAATGCATCATGTTCGAAACAATGAGCCATAACAAACACTGTTAAACCCCAGGTAATAGAAACTAAACAATTCAATACCATGTCACTTACCCCCAGACTCCAATCAAATAGATAGCAGAGAAGAAATTAACATCCTAGTAGCAAACAGAGCAAAGCATAACCCTAATTCTACAAAATCTTTACATTAGTTGAACTAAGACTATTAATTAAGCAAACCCTATTACCAGATGATTACGGTTACAAGCCCTTTGCCTCCACCAGAAGCCAGAAACAACTCATTCTCAAGTGTCTCACTCCCTTTCAAGAAATTCAGAAACAAACAGCATTATGTCCTTATGTTATTAGGCATATCACATGAAAATGGAATCAACACATAGAGTAATAACAACAGCAATTGAAACTTAAGCAAGGAGACAAAATCCAAAAACACAACAGAACCAATTCCCCCACTAATCCATAATCCATCACATGACACACAACTTCATAACCGAAATGAAAATCAAATTTACTCATTTCAAGTAAAAGCATTAATAGCATAATCACCGAATCTTCCACCGCAACAGCCTGAGAAAAAGTTCCAACACTCTATCGCGATTACCAACAGAGAGACTCTGATAAAGGGAAACGAAACCCTAAATATTAATATCAAAATTAACAAAGGAAAAATAAAAAATGAAGAAAAATGAGAAAAAGGGCAACCCTAAAATCAGTTGCAGTAAACGATTTTGGATTGAAAAGTGAGAATAAAGGAGATTGAGTAAAAGGGGTTCGAGGTCGAGGAACACACAAGGAGAAGGCACATAGAGGTTCCAGTTTTCGTACCTTAGTAGAGAGTGAGAAAGGGTCAAAGGGAAAAGGCACATAGAGGCCGACACGAGAACGACAACGGTCATTGCCGTCGAGGCCGAGGTCGACGAAAGAGAACGAGAACGGTAACCACCGCCCACCGCGAAGCTCGACAACGATGATGAAGCAACCAGGTTGGCAGAAGCTCGGACGGAAGGCGGAACGGAAGCCTCTCACTCTCTTCTCTCTCAGACTCACTAATCTCAGGTCTGAGGTCTCACTCTCAGCTCTCTCACGAGTCCCAATGTCTCAGCTCTCTCACTTTCACTCTCTCTCAGCCACACAATATACAATATACAATAATATCTATCTAATTTATTATTATTATTATTATTCACTAAAGCCTTTGGCTTAGGAAGTGCACTCACCAGTCACGTCTCACAGCTTTGTGTAAGTGACTTAGCAACTTAGCATTGTGGGCTGTTGGTCCACCGGGCTGGCCCGGCCCGGGCCTGATTTTGGCCCACATTTTTGTGGGTTGGGTTGATCCAGCCTGTTTAGTCATTATGGATTCAAAACTTTAACCCAGTCCACTTTTTTTCGTGAGCCAAACGGGCTGGCCCGCCAGACCAGGCCCGTTTTATCATCTCTACAATTTCATCGGAAATACTAATATATAAGTCATCATGGTACTTACACTCAAATTTACAAGAATATTTTTAGTGGTAAAATTCATTTTAAGATCTTAAATCACCTATTATAGGTCTCACAATAAATATAACCACTTGAAATTTAGTTTAAAATAAATATGTATTAATTATATATTTTAATTATAAAAATAATATTAAAAAATATAAAATAATAATAATTTAAATATTTAATTATGATCATAATTTTAACTTGTGATTACATGATTAAAAAACACAAACATTGACATTGAGAAAGAATACTTAAATTTTAATATTTTGGTCATCAAAACGTTCCCAAATATGCTCAATTGAGACATTGCAACTCCTTTCTCATTCGTCTTTCTTTTGGTTGTCATTTGTCGCATTGGGCGAGCGATGCATTTAGTTCTGTCACTTTTTGACACCCCAATCAGTGTCTTCAAATTAAATGACAATGAATAATCCCATTAATAGGAAACTTTTTTCTTTTTGAACTAGTATTGGTGCACTGTTCTAACCATCTAGATTGATCTTTTAGTAGTCGCCATGAATGTTCTAAAGTAAAATCACTTCCTTCATCTTCCTTCCAAATGACATAAATTAATTATGACATTGTTTTCAGTGCAATCGTTTTTCTTCAAATCAACAACTTGTTTGTAATGACCCTTGAATGCCAACATTATTTTTTTGTCATTGAGATTTCACTAGATTCAATGTTCTCTCTCATAAATTGTCTTGAAAGTTGTTGTAATTTTCTGGTACTCTCAACCAAAAACACTTTGTTGATTAACCATCACTGACAATTGCATTCATTGAGACATTAAGTGATGAATCAATAAGTTGTGCATCATCTACAATTGAAAAGTAAATTCATATTTTATTTTTCATAGAATTCTCTCCTCCTTCCTCTAGTGTGATATTTTCTAACCCAATTTGGGTAGGTGGGTAGGAAATTGTGGAAATTTCTTGATTCATCATTGGAAGGAGTTTGCGGACCACTAGAACTATTGGGAGGCATACAAAACATGGCGAAATTGTTTCATGGAATTGAATGGAAAATTTGTGAATTGCGAAAATTTTTGATAAAAGGTGATTTATTATTTTGCATAAAATCCATTGGTGGTGGTGGTGGCAAGAATGGAAAAAACGGAAGATGATTTTGATAATTTTCGGATGAGAGAACCATTTGATAATTTTGCAACAAATTATAATAAACTTGCCAATGAAAATGATTTGGATCCATTAAGAATGAGAATGAAAAATGGTGTGAAAAATTCAAATGTCCAATTTTATAATATTTAAATTTCATTGATCAGATTCTCTAAAAATACACAATTATGTTTGAACATTTTAAACTAGCAAACAGTTACACAATAGTAAATTTATAGCAAACTGTTCAAAATGCAACATTGATTTATAGCAAGTGTTCATATGGTGATTGGTGACGAGCAACAATAGGATTCTTAATTTTTTTTAAAAACTTTTCACGAACACTTATCCTTCATGCCCAAACACACTATTCTCCCTCATCAAACCTTTTCATGGACAAGCAAAAAAGAAACAAAAACACTATTCTCCCTCACAGAGACAACACACACAAAGGGTGGTGCCCCCTTGCCCTTTTGCTCTTTGCCCAACCTCCATCCCCTGCCTCTTCCTTCCACCCTCACTCTCCCTTTGCTCCTTTTCACTCTCCTTCTTCGCCCCCACCCTCCTTCTACGACCCACCCTCCTTCTTTGCTAAAGAGCTTTAGATATGTGCAAGGGAGCTCTATATCACCGGCGAGGGCCAATAGACTTACTTTTATACAACTATTGTAGCTAGAATTTTGAAACCATGCATAGATTTGGGAATGATCTCCTAATTGGTTATAAGTCATTTTTTAAAGTTAAGTACAGTTTTTCTTAAAAAATATATCTATAAAAATTAGAGTATCTCAAGCTCAAAGAAGTCCAAGCAGGGTTGCTAAGCTTAGGTGCAGAATGCAAAGACTAACTTTTTATAACATCATGTCATTCCTCTACCCCCACCTTAAGGCAATCCCTCACACTTATTTACTATATCTTTACCTATTTCTTCAAGCGCTGCAAGTTCTTCATTGTCATGTCCAAACACATTGTTTGAAAATTGACCAACAGGCATCGTCAGATAGACGAACCAAAAAATAATATTCAAATGTTTTCATGACGTTTGCAACCTGCATATTGCGAGTGGTTACTAAGACGTAGGAACCTTTTGATCCTCGAGGGAAACAGATTTAAACTCGTTCATAGACTCGGGATCTCGGAATTTTTATTACAAAAGGCTTGTTGCTTGCTGATAGCACCGCTCTACAATCAAATCCTCGAATTTACATTTTTTTGGTATGATTTTTGCTTACATTGTTTTGCCTGATCAATATGATTTATTACTTTTGACATCTATTATAAAAGCTTGATTGTAGAGAAGGGCTTTAATCATCTAAATATATGCAGACGTGGGTTGTAAAATTCAAAATGCAAACAAAAAAGAAAAACGGTAAATTTGAACTCATAACCTGCCACTGTGATAAATATAGTACTGAATATTTAAGAGCTTAAATTCATCAACAGCATTAATGATCTTGTAAAACTCACAAGCTCGAGTCTACATTCCCTGTCCACCATTGAATGTAATAACCAAGCCAACCAACCATTACGTACCAAAGAGCTTGATCAGCTATTCTTTTTTTCAGTCCGGTTGACGGCACTCGATAGAAAGAAAAAAGCATCAAGGTTTTTCGAAAGCTTCAAGCCCTGTTTCAGCGGAGAGCATGGATTCCCCCAGCACCTCTTTTCCAAAGCTTGGCACGTTTGAAGAAGGTTCCTACACTAAAGTGTACAAAGTGGCATAAACTAATTTTTGTCAAAAGACAAGACTCAAGCATCATAACCTGTAAATACATAAAAGAGATTGTTAATATGTGCCACTACTTGACGAGAAATGCAAATACATGCAATAGAAAAAGGAGAAGTGAGGGAAGAGAGAGCCTACCAAATGGGGTGGAGATATGATGTGATGATTGACAACTAAATTACCTTTCCAATGGAGACCTCGACCTTTGTACCACGAAAAAAAAAAATTACCGAAATGCCACGCGGGCCAAAGTTTTTACCAGAGTGCCACGCGGGTAGTTCGCTAATCAGACCAGCGAACTAAGTAGGCTGATGTGGCACAATCCTGGTAACCACGTAGTTTGCTATAGCTTCTAACGAACTAAGTACGGATAGACGGGCTTAAACGTAGTTCGCTAACTACAGCAGCGAAGTATGCAGGGATTTTTGCTGTGCCTCGGTATTAATCTGGTCAAGAACAAGATCCATCAGTCAATGGGATAGGTATGCAGGGATATTATTGCTCACGTAAAAAATCTCCTTTATAGAGATTTGAACATCATATCTTTGGGTGCACTGTTGAGGTAAGCTCAAATTTATGCTTATGGTTGGTAAAATCTGGTGGTGTTTGATAATTTGAAGAAAAAAAGCATTTTTATTACTCTGGTGTTATTTATTTTGCTAAATTTTTTTAATAAAAAACTATAGATTTTTTTCCTTTCAACTAAACAACAAAAAAAATCTTTTCTAAATATATATTCTTCTTTCATGTTTTTTTTTCTGCCCAACTCTTCTCATCATAAAAAAATATAGCTTGTTTGATAAAATTATCAAAGTAATAAAAATGTTTTTTTATAAGAAAAATTTATATGATTAGAAGCTATCAAATTATTTTTAATTAAATAAATTTTTTTCTTGATCGTATTCCCCACTTAATATTTTTAAAATACAAAATAGATAACTTTCTTTGCTCTTTTTGAAATTCTATTATTAAAAGATGATTTTTTTAAACAAATTCAAATAAAATAAATTATCTTTAAATTATTTTTCACCTAATTTATCTAAATACAAAATCTATTTCTATATTAATTATACTAACAACCGATTGTTGAAATAATCTTTGTTTTCATAAATAATTAAATAATTAAGTAGTTAAATCATAAAAGATATCTTAATTTTATAATTCCAAAATTCAAGGAAGTGTTTAAAGTAAAATAATATTTCATATCATTACTTAAAATAGTCACATACTGATATATAAGCACAGTAGCAAAGTATGACTGCTGCCTGTACTTAGTTCGCTAGAAGTTATAGCGAACTACGTGGTTACCAGAATTGTGCCACATCAGCCTACGCAGTTCGCTGGTCTGATTAGCGAACTACTCGCATGGCACTATGGTAAAAACTTTGGCCCACATGGCATTTTAGTATTTTTATTTTTTCGTGGCACAAAGGTAGAGGTCTCTTTCCAACGTGTGCTTTCTTAGCCCAGTCCTCTCCAGTTCCCTCCTTATATTTCTTCTCCAGTTCTGGGCAACATTCAATTCTCAGAACCTCAAGTGATTCGACTTCTCCGGCACCTGTTGGCAAGGATCCCAATTTTCCACAGTAAGCAATCTCTAAATATTGAAGGGAGCATAGACCCTCCCATATTTGCTCTGGTAAAGACTCAAGCTCGCTGCACCATTTGATTTCCATACGCTCCAAGGCTTTGAGGTTGATGATACCAACTGGCAATTCTTTCAATTTTGGGAAATAACATATTGCCATAGTTTTGAGAAAAGTCAGGTTTGTCACCATTCCTGGTGGGAAGTATGTCAGGTCTTTACCACCAGAAAGGTTAAGGAAGGTAAGACCACTGAATCCAGAGATTGACTGTAGTAAATCATAGTTACATTCCGTTATGTTGAGCTGTTTAATAGGTGGAAGGGGTGGAAATCAAAGATTAGAGCAACCATTGATGGTAACATTAGAAAGAAAGGGGAACATCTTCTCTCTTTCCACTTTCAACAATTGTTGCAAGTTTGGTAACCCTCGAACATCAAGTTGCTCCAAAGATGGGAAACTCACATTCACATCATCGGAAGATTCATTATCATCCAAGTGCTGCACATTAACCATAAAAAATATTTTAAGTTTTCTCAGAGATGGTAGTTTACCGAGTTGTGGAAGCTGCTGACACTTATTGCAATCAAAGAGTTCAAGAGCAACTAAACTTTCAAGCTTTTGAATCCAACTCGGCAAGCATGATCCTTCATAATAACATATACTCAATCTCTTGAGATGTGGGGGAGATTGAAGTGCTTCAAGTACTTCATTAGCAATCGCAGTAGAATTTGACTTGTTCTCACCACTGTTGTTCCATGACAAGCATAACTCATGTAGGTTTGTTTTACCCATCAAATTGGCCCCTTCAGCTTCAGATAATCTGGCAACATTTTTTAGGCCTTGAATGCATAGATTTCCTCCCAGGTTTAGGCCACCTATCTCTTCCAATTTGTGGTCTGTCTTTGAACCAACAATGAATAGGTTTAGTGTTCTCAGGCAAGATAAGTTGCGCATGTTAGGGGACATACGAGATAATGAATGACATTCACTAATGACAAGTCAAGTATTTTGGTCGATACATAAGTGTACGACAAGATGTCAATTTCAAAGTTTCCAACTTTTTCAGGCTATAAATTGAGTTAGGGAGTTTTTTTATTTTAAAACCATAAAGTTCCAAATACCTCAAATGAATTAAGTTCCCAAGTGATGATAACTTGAAATAACTTGTACTTAAAACCCGAAGAGAATGGTTTGTTGGAAAACAACCCGAGATTGTGTTGTATAATGCAAATTCTAGCAGATATAATGTTTGCAAATTTTCAGCTTTCTGTAAGGCTCCCTTATTGAATGATAATAAATCAGAGCCAAAACCAGCATGGATTGTCCATGTTGACAAATTCGTCATCTTATAATTATCTAAAATCACACACTTTCCGTTGCTTACCAACTCAGCAAACTCTCGGACAGGACCAAGCATCTTGAAAGAAATGTCCCCTGAATAATCATCTGTCTTGACATCTGTGAAGAATGATTTTTGGTACAATTCATTCCAAGTTATATCGCCAACTTCTTCAGCCTCCAAGTTTTCCTCAGATGAAATAAACTCATTTGCCATCCAAAGATGAATCAAATTATTCTTCATAATTTCTGTATTTGGGGGAAATATGGCACAGAAAGTAAACCACAGCCTTGACCTTCGTGATAAATTAGAGTATATCAAGCTCAAATAAGTCCAAGCAGAGTTGCCAAGCTTATGTGCAGAATGCAAAGACCAACTTTTTATAACATCATGCCATTCCTTTACCCCCCTCTTATAACGCATCAGATCTCCCAATGCCTGTGCAGCAAGAGGCAATCCCTCGCACTTATGTACTATCTCTTTACCTATATTTTCAAGCGCTGCAGGTTCTTCATTGTCAGGTCCAAATGCATATTTTTTGAAAATTGACCAACAGTCATCGTCAGATAGACCAGTCAGCGAATAAGCTTCGAATGTTCCCATGACTTGTGCAACCTCCCCATCGCGAGTGGTTACTAAGACGCAGGAACCTTTTAATCCTTGAGGCAAAACAGATTTAAACTTGTTCAGTTCACAATGTATGAACTGAAGATCATCTAAAACAAGCAAATATCTTTTCCATTGCAAAAGGTCTCTCACTTTTCCTCCGATCACATCTAAATCATCTATATCGTAGAGATCATACTTTGTGAGATCGTCCTTTTTGAGATCATACTTTTCGCATGCAACAAATTCTATAATGGAACACACAGTCTTCTTGACAGAGAAATTGCCAGAAAGAGAAATCCAAATCCTTTGGTCAAAATGGTTTCTTACCCGTTGATTATTGTATACCAATTGAGCAAGTGTTGTTTTTCCTATCCCAGCCTCGCCAACTATGGGATAGATGGAAAGGAAGTGAGAGGCACGTGCTTGGCCACAAAGCAACTCCACAATCTTCTCTTTATCATAATCTCGTCCATATACTTGGACCCGTTCAACTGGCCTTGCCTGAATACGAGAAACACTGCTCTTAATTTCAGGGAGAACAGATATCATCATTCGTACGCTGTACAACATCTCACGAATACGAACCAAACGATACCTACGGCGAATCCTACGGCCAAAAAGGATCTCTATTGGTTTGAGAGAGCATAAGCCTTCATTGTAGAATTCTCCAGAGATAGAATCTACTAGTTCCAATAGTATACGGCTAAAAGATTGAAACTGACGCGTTACTTTTCTGCCCCCCTCGCGGATGCTGTCCGCGATCAGATCGACGGCCATTGATAGCTCATTAGCCCCTTGCAGGATTCTAGGAAAAGAAAAAGATTCGAAGTTCATCATCTAACAAAGACAGAAAATTCCCACACGCATCTTCAAGTCTGATAATTTCCATTCTCTGAAATGCAAAGAGAGAGCAGCCCACTAGAGATTGATTCGAATGAAATTGGATGAATGAAACCAGTGGCAGATTTTACGTTATATAGTGGTACCGGTAGGTTTCCTTATTTGGGCTAGATATGGACAGAATAACCATTATACTTTTTGTATCCTTTTATTATTTTATGTAGTTTTTATTTTACTGTTTTGATTTTGGTAATTGTTATTTACACTGTTTTCTATTATTAATATATTATATTATCAACTTTAATATTTTAATTATTATTTTAAATTTTTATTATAAAATTATGGATAATTTTGCTTAATCAAATAATTTTAGTTATATACGGGTTAAATTAAGCTAATTACTGACTCACTGGTTGAACCACTGATCCAGTGACCCACCATCTCAACCGAGTTAATGACCGGGTTGGGTTTTATAACATTGCATAAAGTGTTGATTTAAATTTTCTTTTAAAAAAATTTCGGGGGTTCACTAAGTGTGCCGACATAAATAAATTTTTCTGAGTCCGCCACTAAATGAAACCTGATCAAGTCAACTGCTAGTAATACTAATAACAATAAATAAAAACAGTGGTGGCTAAAAATTACTATTCATCTTCTTCTTCAAACACCACCATACAATCATTGCAACACCATTCATCTTTGCGAGGAAGCCAAATCTGCAACATATTATGTCTCAAACCTAGATCTACAATGCATTTCACCACACACATGAACCCAGATTTGCCACACACTTTGTCACACACATAAACCCAAATCTGCTTCATTAAAAACATAAAACATAGCACACACAACAAACACAGATGAAAAACACAAAACCTAGATCTATTGTCCCATGACCACCATTTCACCACTGCTACGCCACAATCACCATCCCACCACCGAGGGCACTATAGAGGGTGGCATTGAGGAGACAGTTGGGGTGGAGGGATTGGGAAGAAAGGAAGGGAGAGAGTAAGGATTAGAGATAGAAGGATTGGGAAGAGAGTGCTAAACCATTGTTTGCATGGTATTTTGTGTCATTCTTAATGTAATTTTTTTTAGTATAACTGAAATTTGACCCTAGTTTGAGTAAAAGAATTAAAAATTGTAATAATTTATGAAGATTTGAAAATTCTACACTTAATAATGGTCGTGTTCATTCATCATGATCGTGGTAATCAACATGACTATAATCAGATGATAACAGCTCTCCCCAAAAAATGTCAATTCATAATGGCCCAAGAAAATAGGTTATGATATAACCCAATTCTAGAAAATTGACTCATGTGAGAATTGACTCCTACTTGTATACATCAATTTGGCATCATCGCTAGTCAACGTGAGATCTCTAACACACTTCTAACATTGAGAGGTAGACCTCTCGAATGTGAAATTTGTAGGACTGGACATGTGCAAGTGGTCTAATAACGATCTGATAGCGGGTGGCACGATAGGTCCAACAACATATAGTTAGGATAGACTTGATACTATCTTAGAATGTGAGTTTGCACTTGACTTAACCTTAAAAACTAGCTTATAGAATGTGAGTTATTTTCCACTTATATATTCTATCTTGATCTTATATCTAGTCAATATAAAATTTTTGTTTTTTTTTCCAATAGTATCAATTAATAGATAATTTTGGAAGATCTACAAGTTAAATTGATGAAATATTGATAGAATGTTTCAATAGTCTATTTGTTAATTTTTGTTATAATGTAATGTTCCAATACTAAATTTTTGTTATACTTGTATACACTCGTTATCATAATCATTGTGTTTGTAATAGCATTTTATTCTTTTGGAAGGAAACACCAAAATATTGGCATTCTTCTCGTCTCTTTGCATGAAAGAATATTCATGGTTTATATGGTGATAGATGCTATCTCTGGTTTTGTTTCTTCTACTATTGTGATACTTTTTATCGTAATCCTCACATCTCCTTACCACGAAAGGAATTTTCTTAAATATTCTCTCTAAATTCATATATAAATAAAAATAAATAATTTTACCATAATTAATTAATTGACATCATTTAATTTTATTAATCTCAACTAAAAAATAAGATTAATTATAAAATATCATTTATTGAAACTTGTTCTCATGAATAAATAAAAAATCATTAAAAATAAAATTAAAATTAAATAAAAGATATTTCATAAATAATATCGATAAAATTTGTTAAATTTATTTAAATTTAAATTCAATATATAATATTGTTTTTTTTATTTATATGAGTACAGAGAAAGAATGCAGATCCTCTAAAGTAAAAGCGTGCAGTAAATAATAAAGTAATAAGACTAATATAAGACTTATACAATGAGCCTAATCACACCAGATCATTTTTTTAATACCCATAATTATTTAATTTATTTTGTTGTCATTATGGCACTGGTGGATGAGCATTAGGGCCACCTCTGGGACACTACTGGATTTAGCTAGGAACAGTACTAGCAGTTTGGGTTAGTTTTATTATGCAGTAAACATTAACTATGCATCTTTCACTTTATGGTATTTCTTATATCCACTGTTTAATAATACATGTTTTTTAGCTGATAAAAAAATATGTAACTTCCCCAATAACAGTTTACACTTCAGTTATTGTTTGCATCGTTAATTTTCAGCTAAAAACATTAAGAAGGGGAAGTAATTTTCAGTAATGGACAGTTTGTGTTTGCAACGTTAATATTAATTGGTATCAAAATTGTAGTAATTCTAAAGCTTTTTATTGGAACTTAAATAATGGAGTAACCACTCTCTGTTCAAATTTTTCGAACCAAATCTTTTCTCGTGACATTAGTAACAGTAAGTACTGTTGTGAACTTTGGTAAAACCTTATGGCTTTGAAATAGGGGTAGATTTCATTCCTTTGATATTTTATAATAATAAATTTATAACAAACAAAAAATTCAAGAATGAAGACCGGAGACTAGTGTCTGGCTTTACCTGGCGTGATGGGGTTTGATTAGAGTTGGTGAATCCCCCAAAAGTTAAACAGGAAAAGAGAAAAAAAAAATGAAATAATTATAGATATTAAAAAAATGATTTAGTGTGATTAGATTCATTTTACAAATCTTATATTAACCAATATCTTATTAATTTACCATATACTGCAGACATTTACTTTAGAGGATTTGTACTCCCAGAGGAAGTACTTACCACTCAAGTTGATGCTTGTCTTTTACACTTATATGTTAAATGCTAGCTGTCATGGTTGCATTTTTAAAAATGTTAGCGTCGTTTTTAAAAATGTTGGCGTCCTTTTTAGTATTATATCCACTATTTGCAACATAACTCCTTATAATTTAATACTTGATGTTCTTTGTTATTTCAAGGAAATAGTGATTTTGTATTTGTGTTAACTTGTCTTAGCTTTAATCTTTTTCCAGTTGAAGCATAGACAACTTTGACTAGTCAGTCCCATAAAAAAATTTCTCTGTAATGGCACTTATGGAGATCTAATATAAACTGTTCTTTTTGTACTTCATGCATTATCTTATAAGTCATCAATTTGTGAGGGGGATACAGCGCAGTGCCAGTTGATGAGACAATGAAGGAAACAAAGATAATAGAGGATAATTGGATATATGTTTGGGAAGAAGAAATCTTCTTCACCTTAAACTGTCCCTGAATTTGCTTTTCTCATGGAGGTGTATGACTATTTAAGTTGTTCTTTAATACTTTGGTCTTTGGGTATATATTTTACATTTAGTTTTCCTCCCTTCTAACAAAAAACAAATATTAAAAAATGTTGGTGCCTTTTCTATTTTTACTTCGCATGTAAATGAATCAGATTCATTATAAACGAAACGATAAAGTTATTCCTTTGATAATTTTATCATTTAATTCTACAAATTAGATTAAATATAATAAAAATAGAAAAATCATTACTATACCATATCGTTTTTACGACGCCTATACGACAACGGTTCTCACAAAACTGTGTTGTTTTGCACGTGGTGGCAATCTCGTAAATATGAAAAGCAAAACGAAAACGATTGTTGGAAAAACGTCTTCGAATGAGGTCTACGACAACGGTTCTTTGTAGGATTGTCTTTGAAGGTTAATGAAAATATATAAAAAAGATTCATAAGTAGTTGTTAATGGAGTTGAAGTCACCAGCATAAGGAGATTTTACCCGTTGGTGTCAATTAAGTGGTATGTGGACTTTTGTTGTTGAAACGAGATGCTTTTTCAGTCTCTCTCTTAATAGCCGTGTTAAGTTAACGCGTTCCATTAGGGTTTTTCTTTTTCTTCACAAGGACTTGTTTGCGCGACGAAGCAATTGGAGGTCGTCGACCGAGAGAGGAAGCAAAGAAGGTTAGGAGAGCCAGAAGGAGAGAAAGATTTGTAGCTAGAGGGAGATATGAGAGAAAGATCATTAATGGGAAATATTGATGAGGTGTTAATAAATTTGGAATGTTTAAATATAATCATTTTAAACAATTTTTTAGGTGTCATTAGTTAAAATTTAATATCAAAAATAAAAAATCATTAAAATTAGAATATCAATCAATTGAAAATTATTTTTGAAATAGTAACATTGAATCTGGTAAATGGTAATACAATCATATTTAATCTTGAATGCAAATGAATAATTTTAGACTAATGATAAGTAAATTATACTTTATTTTAAACACATAACTAATATTTCTAATTTTTTTTCTTTTTATCATATCATAAATCTTATCATATTTATAATTTTTTATTTTTTCTTTCTTTCTTTCTAAATATTGGATAACACATAAGACGTCTATAAAATATTTTTCATAATTTTAACATCTCTTAACAAATTAAAATGATTTCATAAAAAAGAATTCTCCCGTGTAAAAGTGAAATAACTTTTGCAAAGTGTGAAAAGCTTTTTTGAGCTATAAAATCTATTGTTTTTAAATAAATGTTTGGGATTTTTTCTTTTTGCTATTTTATTTTATTTTATTCTTTTGTATTTCCCATTTTAACCTTATCCTTTTTCTTTCTAACATCGAAATTACGAAATAATGTCGATACTTCCTCTGAAACCCGTCAAACCACAAAGCCAAATTTATTCAACACCCAAAATAAAGCAGTTAACAAACAACACCAAACACCACTCAACAACATCACCACCATCGATTTCCACCGTAGGTAACCTACAACCATGATATCGCAGTGCATCTGATCACCACAACAGTCGCCGGCAAAGCCTACAATGTACTACCGTCATGTTGCCATGCTTGGAGCCATTGACGTCGAGTTTGTGACGATTGTCGATTTCCAAAGGGAGGTAAAAGGGCATTGCCAACAAGGGGAGTGATTACCGATCTTAAACCCAGATTGCACAAGTCAAGAACATATCTAACAAAATAAAGCTTGGATCTTTGTCTTTGATTCTCAATTCTCACCATAAATTATGTATTTTGCAAAGAAGGTGGGTGGAGATTAAAGGAAGTTGCAAAGGAATAAGCAGCTTGATTTTATTCACGTAAGTATGGTCATTAAATAGACCTATGAAGTAACAATAACAAATACAATATATTGGGTAGTTGTACTATGAAACCTAAGATAAAGGAAAGATGTTGATCAGCCTAAGATAAGATAAAGGAAAGATAATGTTTATCTTGGGTAGTTGTACTATGAAACCTAAGATAAAGGAAAGATGTTGATC
>PYAF01004197.1:978513-988712 GCA_007407185.1 Glycine tomentella
CATAGGTAGCATGGTCAAGGCCCATCAGAAATTGATAAACATGATCTTGTTCAGTTTCCTCAGCAACTGATTTAGCAAAATCGCAAGCATCACCGGTGGAACAAGCGCGGAGAGTACGACTTGATTCCAGTTCATCCCAAATAGCTCGCAGTTTGGTGTAGTAATCACCCATAGAGGAATTATTTTTACGAAGAGTAGATAGTGTGCTTTTGAGTTGAAAAACACGAGGTCCATTGGAGATGGAAAAACGTTCCTTCAAATCATCCCATAAGTCTTTGGCAGTGTCAAAGCATTTAATAAAGGGTTGGAGTTGAGAATCAATGGTGTTGTGAATCCAGCTGTTCATCATGGAATTGCAGACGGTCCAGGCAAAGAACTCGTCAGATTGGTCATCTTTTGGAGCAACAACGTCACCGGTGATAAAACCAAGTTTATTTTTGGCTTTAAGGGCAGTTTTGATCAATTTTGCCCAATTATCATAATTGGATTGGCCACGAAGCAGAACATTTGTGAGTAGAATGCTAGGATTATCAGAGGGATGAGTGTAAAAAGGTGAACGTGGGTCACTGATTTTGAGGGTTTTGCTATGATCAGCCATAGTTCTGGACTGAAAAAAAATATGCGGAAGTTGGTTTTGAAAAAAAAAATGGCCTAGGTCGTATGGCTCATGATACCATAAAGGAAGTTGCAAAGGAATAAGCAGCTTGATTTTATTCACGTAAGTATGGTCATTAAATAGACCTATGAAGTAACAATAACAAATACAATATATTGGGTAGTTGTACTATGAAACCTAAGATAAAGGAAAAATGTTGATCAGCCTAAGATAAGATAAATGAAAGATAATGTTTATCTTGGGTAGTTGTACTATGAAACCTAAGATAAAGAAAAGATGTTGATCAGCCTAAGATAAGATAAAGGAAAGATAATGTTTATCTCATGCAACTGAAATACAAAATAATAACAAAATAACAAACTGTTAATCTTATCTTTTAATCTTATCTTAATAGAGATGCGGAGGCCTTGGTTGGTGGCAGTGACAACATAGTGTCGTTGTCTGCAAAGGAGAAATGATAGGGCATGATGGTGGCGGATGATAGAAGGAGATGAGAAGTCGAGGAAAAACGAAGAGAAAGGTAACAAAAAAAGGACAAATAAGGAAAGATAAGAAAAAAAAATGAACCATAAGACTAAAACTACAAAAAAATCTAACAATAGAGGTTACTTTTTCATGTTAAAATTATTTCACTTTCACACGATAAATTTATCTTCAATAAAATAGGATAGAGTAAAAAACTAAAAACAACTAAACAAGAAGAGGAGTTTGGCAAGAAGCACATGACAAATTGATTGGAGGGACAAACCCTTGTAATTGTAAGTGTGAGTCCACGTGGCAGAACATGTTACATTTTACAACCAGCAGCCACCACCATATGGGTGCATCATCATTAATTAAACAACAACACGTGACAACAACGTCAAACACTCCCCCATCCCGCGAAAGCAGCCTCTTACATCAGTTAAGTCAAACAGACCCACATCTTTGGAATGGAATCGAACCTCTTCTTCCCTATTCTCTCTCTCCTAATGCTCATGATCTCACTTCATCCATCCTCGTAAAACAAAACAACCTAAGTTAAACAAAACTTCACACGTTCTTCCACCATGTCCTGGTTCAGACACCTCTCCATCAAGTTTTCCGCCACCACCACCACCACAAGCACGCACCGCTTAAGTCTTCTGTCCCGGTTTGGCACCTCTACCGCTCCGGTTCGGCATGCGGGCCTGGGGCCCACTCAGGCCCACGAGAAGCCCAGGGTGGTGGTGCTGGGCTCCGGGTGGGCCGGGTGCCGCCTCATGAAGGGGCTCGACACTCAAATCTACGACGTCGTTTGCGTGTCCCCGCGCAATCACATGGTCTTCACGCCTCTCTTGGCTTCCACGTGCGTCGGAACTCTCGAGTTTAGAACCGTTGCCGAACCCATCGCCAGGATCCAACCCGCTATCTCCAGAGAACCCGGTTCTTATTTCTTCCTCGCCAATTGTACTGCCATTGATGCTGATAACCATGTGGTATGTTAAGTTCTTAACCAATTACTTTTCTTCACATTATTGTGCTTGATTGGGGGAATTGTTATTTAATTACATGTTATATTAAATTGAACGTTATTTGGTTACTTGATAATGGACATGTGTGGCCAACGTGTATCGTATCAACCTATTTGAATGACATTTGTTAATTGACATAAGTTTCTGCAACTTTTAATATGTAGGGATTTCCTCTACTCGACTATATACATATCTGGTTTTGTGACCTTGATACTAACTGGACTAGAACATAAACAATAAAATTCACAATCAACATGTTGTAGTATGGTTGGCAAAATATCATACTTCTTAAATTTGTGGTTAGGGATTTGATCTCTGAATCTGTATATGAAGATCAATCCCTTACATAGATCTTGATATTTCATGTGATTAGTATGATCTTTTACCAAATGGTTCAATAAAAAACAAGAAAAAATCACTGATATCATAAGAGGGATACAAGAAAGATTAAGTAGCAGAAATGAAAATATGGAATGAACTTATGGCAAATGGAATGTGTAGATTGTTTTGCTTTAAGGGGTGAAGGAATATGTTCTGTTAATTGATTAAACTTTTCCCATTTGGGTTGAAAATCTAAGGGATTTATTCGAAGTTTGAAATCATTATAGGGTACCCTTTTTGTGTAAATGGATTTATTGAAATTTTGTTTTTTGATACCTTATTTTCTTGGTCTACCCTATCTTGTAAGAAAAGGCTTCAATGGACGTAAAAGGATTAAAGCAGCTCCTGGACCTGAAGCCCCAATGAAAATTCAATTTCATATCTATTTCTTACTCTTTCTACGCCTCCTCCAAACAAAAGGGCATCATACATAGTTTAAGTTTAAATATTCGGTACCCACAATATGGCTTAATTTTGGAAAATTACTAGTTTAATTGAAATATTAGTATTTACAATGTGTCTTAATTGAGGAGAATCTGGCAAATGGTTTTTAAGGTGCATTGTGAGTCTGTAACTGAAGGGGCACAGGCTCAAGATCCTTGGAGGTTTACAATCTCATATGATAAGCTGGTAATTGCATTAGGAGCGCAACCTACCACTTTTGGAATTCATGGTGTCTATGAGCATGCAATTTTTCTTCGTGAAGTTTACCATGCACAGGAAATTCGTCGGAAGTTGCTCCTGAACTTGATGATGTCTGATGTTCCAGGTTTACAACAATTTTCTATTTTAGCTTAATATGAAGTCACTTGAAAATAATGGTTTTTATACATCACCTAGGCAATCTGTATTTGATTTGGATGCAGGGATTGAAGAAGAGGAAAAACAAAGGCTGTTACACTGTGTGGTTGTCGGAGGTGGTCCCACTGGAGTGGAATTCAGTGGTGAACTTAGTGATTTTATTGTTAGAGATGTCCGTCAGAGATATTCTCATGTGAAGGACTACATCCACGTTACTTTAATTGAGGTATGCTTAGTAGTTAGTAGCATTATATATGTGATACAACCAAATAGACCATATATTTTGCTATGGCCTATGGCACAAACATCTTGCTCTTTCCATTGTTTATCCCCACGTCTTACAATTCTTGCCAACAAAATGGTTTGAAACACCTTAGAGTTCCTGGAAGCCATTTTTTCATAATAAGTTGTCATTTTTCTTCATGCCTTATTGTCTTTTAAGATAATTTGTGTTTGTTAACAAATTTATTCGTGCCATTTTAGGCCAATGAGATATTGTCTTCCTTTGATGTCCGACTCAGGCAGTATGCCACCAATCAATTGACAAAGGTGAGCTATATGTCAAAAAGAGCTTCTCTTCTGTTTGTTGAAAATAATCCTTCTGATTTCGAACTTCTGAATAGAAACAATATCAAAACTAAACCCATATTTCTATTTAAAGAAATGTAGTCTATTCCTATGGTATTAGTTTATATCTCCTCATATTGAAGTTTCTATCAGTCAGGAGTTCGACTTGTCCGTGGCATTGTGAAAGATGTTGAAGAGAAGAAGATTATCCTAAATGATGGTACTGAGGTTCCATATGGGTTGCTGGTATGGTCTACTGGAGTTGGTCCATCTGCTATTATTCAATCTTTGGATCTTCCTAAAGCTCCTGGTGGAAGGTTGTTCTTGCTACACAACGTAGTTGCACTTATTTTCTTTTTACTGACATCTGTTTCAAATTTACAAATTGGCAGCTGATTTTTGAATAAATATGGTGTTGAAATACAAGTGCGAAGTGAGGATAAGAGTCATAAATCTGAACCTTAAAATTTTGGGTTAAAGTGTGGTATCCAGTTCATTTATGTGGTTGCTTGATGCCCTTTGGTTTAAATCTTTCTAGTGTTACCCCCCTCAATTCCCAACTATTGGTATCAAAACTGATGGTTCAACATGGTAACTGGCTTGAACGAGTATAATGGAATTGGCAATGGATCCATGGACATATCAGATCCCTTGTATTGAAAGTCTTCCGGACGGATGACCCCATGCATGGAGGTCAGCGGATCCTGCACGCTATGCAAGGTACTAGAGCATGGTGGCTAGGTGAGCCAAGACATTACGGTTAAGCTTTAAGGACCACCATTGGATACTGGTGAATTGAAAATGATTTTCATTTGAGGGGAAGATTACCATGTAGAAGAGATTCACACTTGAGAAAGAGATTGTTGGAATACAAGTCTGAAGTGAGAATAAAACCTATAAACCTAAGCTTTAAGATTTGAGGTTAAAGTATAGTGTCAAGTTCACTTATGTGGTTGCTTGAGATCTATTGGTTTAAATATCCCAGTGTTTATCCCCTCGGTTTTCCAACGTAGTGCATAGTTGGTTCTACATCACGTTGAACTAAAATCACGTCAAATTCCAAATTAATGTGGAAGTTAGTGTCTGTTGCTTTTGATTTCCATGTCCAATACATATGTATTCCCTCTCTAACAGGCAACCAAACATACTAATAGTATTTTGATCTTTCTTATGAGGAAAGCAGGTTTTAGTTTGTCCAAAGATGTTACATGTTATATGCATGTATTTATGAACAAGAGGACCGAGTTTAGCATGGATAAAAATAAATCTTAAGTCAATGACTCACTTTTCATAAAAAAATTAATGTCAAGGTTGGATTTGAAAGTTTATTTTAGGTATGTTATGCTCATAAAATTTCATATAAATTCAAGATTTTTTTTGCAACACGTTGTTTTCAAATATAAGCAAATATCAATAATTTGATTATCTACACATTTTGCAATCTTCAAAACTTTGGCATGAAAATCATTATGTAGAAAGCCTATAAATCAAAGGTTGACTTCAGAAGGTAGTTGTATTGTGGTGTATGTTAAGGCTGACATCTAAACTACATATATGTAGTTACATTTTGCTTTCTTAGTCATTTGTCCACCCTAAGCTCGTGTTAGCTGTATTAGGTTTCCTTGTATTTGACATAGTTGATGTGCCCTTGTCTCGTCTTCTGCTCTCATGTTTGCTTTGTTGTATGGTAACTTTTAACTATAAATAACTGTATTTCCATGAAGCAAATTTTTAAAGTTTCTTATTCACAGGATTGGCATTGATGAGTGGCTTCGTGTTCCTACAGTAGAGGATATCTTCTCAATAGGTGACTGCAGTGGATTTGTTGAAAGTACTGGAAAAACACCACTACCGGCTTTAGCCCAAGTACGTGACATTGGGTTCATTAGTTTCTCCCACATACAAATTCATTTCTTAAATTCCTGCCATTTGTAGTTCTGATTTTACCTAAGGTCTTTGTCCCTGACACATTTCATGAGTGGTTCATTCTGAATGTGTAACTGCTATATTTACTGTTAGTGGTTCATGAGGGAAGTGATGTTGCATATGTAATGTGTAACTGCTTATTCTTGCCAATTTAATGCATTGCCATTTGAAATTGAACCACAGGTGGCAGAAAGGCAAGGTAAATATTTAGCAATCTTATTAAATAAAATAGGTAAAGCCAATGGAGGCCGTGCAAACAGTGCAAAAGATGTAGACTTTGGGGATCAGTTTGTTTACAAGCACATGGGAAGCATGGCATCTATAGGGAGTTACAAAGCTCTAGTGGACCTCAGACAAAGCAAGGTGACTTTCATTTCTGAGCTTTTGCTGGTGCTTCAAAAACTTATGTATGGTTTGATTCATTCACATATCTCCTACAGGAGGGCAAAGGGTTATCTCTGGCAGGTTTTGTCAGTTGGTTTATTTGGCGCTCGGCGTATCTAACTCGAGTCATCAGCTGGAGGAACAGATTCTATGTAGCTATCAACTGGGCTACTACTCTTGTGTTTGGCCGTGATATAAGCAGAATATGAAACTTTTTAAGGTAAATAAATTCTCTCTGCATGTAATTCATTAAGACTTAGAAATGTTAATAGGGCCTTTCAGATTATACTTCTTTTTATTGGTTTTTTGCAGGCTATTAGTAAAACAATAAGATGATTAAGTGTATTTAATTGGATCATTTGGGAGTAGCGTTTTTCAAAAGCCAGTAAATCTCAGGAGATGAATTTCAGTAAGCTGAACAGCAAGGAACTGTACTAGTTCTTGATATCAGCTATGCATTCAATCTGTCTGAAACAGTGGCAACTAAAAAAAGGTTACTCGGGAGTTGGCTTGAAGGGGAAGGCAATAAATTAAATTTGGCTGCCTTTGCTTTTTTATAATAGTGTATACACGTTATCATTCAATTTGTAGTATATTTGATTGTATGGCTCTAAAATACCTATGTCATGTTTAGACGGATCCCCAATTGTATGGTCAAATTTGACAATATATTCTGAAAGAGATTCTTTGGGTGCATAAGTTTTGTAACTGCCAAGTAGTACGAGACCCCTCCTTTTAAATGCAGTGATATAGCCAAATTTTCCTTTTCCTACCATTCAATTTTTCACGTAATTTGAGCTGATAATGAAAAGATATCACAATGGAAAAAAAAAATATTAAGACATTCAAACTCTGCACAAACTATTAACTGAGTTTTGCCTTCAGCAATTACTTAGTTCTTTCAATACAGAAAGTTCATGCTCCAGTATACATCTGGAGACCTTACAACATGATAATCCTATTATATCTGTATATCAACCTTTACTTCATAGTGGGAATGGCAGGCCCAGTTACATAATTTATGACAGCTCAAAATATGTCTCCACCAAAGGCACTAAGAGGTTAATTCTGACACACCATTGACACGTACAGAATTTGTCATCTTTTTGGTAATCAGATCCTTCAACTCAATCTCTCCAGGAAACCTTCCCTCCTTCAGTTTAGAGAAAACCTTCAAGGGCAGAAGAGTTTGAAGAAATGAGTAAAAATTCAAAAGCATTGAAAATGCCATATATTACCGTACCTTCCATCTATAACCATCATCTAAGTAACCCTAGAGTCTGAAGAGAGGCAAGGGTGTTATGAAAAGATCGTTCAGATAAGAAATCTTTAAACAGAATAGATGATATGTCCATTTCTTAGGAGCTACACTTTAAACACTGACTGCAAGAAACCTAATAATCAAAATAATGTTACAAAGCCAAATACTCAATGATTTGAGAGTTGCAAGTTGAATGTTGAATGCAAAATATGTAAAAGCTCTCCCCAGTCACCCAGAAAAGGCATGTAGATATATAATATAATTGTAATCTGAAAGTAGATGTTCCAAACAACAAAAGTTCATATAAAAATATCAATGGGGCCACTATGGAGTTATTGGGCTCAAGGTAACAAAGATGTGCTTTATTTTAGCTGGAATGGATGATAGGCCCCAATTCCCCAAAGTCTGCCCACTTTTTCATAATATCTTGCTGCAGAAATCTTTAACTAGTTTTAGTTTGTTAAATACAATATCTCTCAATAAATATGCATTCAAGAATGAAATAGAACCCTCTGCAGAAAGAGTGATAATTGATAAGAATACAACTAGTACAGCCAAAGACAATGATGGCATCTACCCAATTATGATTGATTACACATGCTCACGGAGTCACAAAGCATAACAAAACTTGCATTACCAGAGAGAAAGATCAGAAGCTCAACTAGCAAAGAAATGTTTACTAATAAATATAAGAAAGACAGAAGGAAGGCACCAACCAGTTCACCGTTGAAGTAAACTTCAAAAGCCCCGGAACTCTGTAAGAATGACTGCAAGGCATTCCCAAGAAGCCAAGTACTTGCAATGGTTCCAAACCTATTAGCACGCAAGTTGTAATACCAAGGAGGAGGTGCAACAAAACCCAGCATTGGAAAAATATGTTCTCCTGCAACAACAACCCCCATAACACCAATCTGAACAACTGGAACCAATTTGCTTAGCAGACGCTTTGGAAGCGTTGGGGGATAATTCGCAAGAATAACCTCAGTTCCAGGAAATGCAATCTCCAACATGTTTTTCATTGTCACTGCTGTTCCCCTACACACCACACAAACAACACAATCATCCACTTACACTGAATTCCCCATCCTAAATGCAAAACGTGCAAGCAATGAACCAACTCTACTGTATGTTTGGAAAGAAAATAGAGGGAGGAGAAATCACGAACGGTGATGCATTTTCATTTGTTAAGTTGGAAAAAAAAAATGGAAAGAAAAGTTGAGTGTTAAAATCACAAATTGACAACAATGCATTTCCTTCGATTCAAATTTTAAACTTTGCTCTTCCTCTCATTTTCTTTCTACTGTGTATTAAAGCAGATGGTTAAGAAACACAAAACAATAAGGGAAGGCAATAATCTGGAACAACACTTGTCTCATTCTCTGGCTAACCACTAACAATCCAAATTCCAAAGCACATGATATGATAAACAACCCACGCAAGATTCCGGACTTTTGGTGCATTAACCAAAAACCTAATGTAATACATAAATATTTTGGGTCAATTTCCCTATTACCCACAAGGCAAATTCTAATCAGTACCTCAAGGGCATTAGTTAGGGAACTTAAGTAAAAATATTTTTATTGGCTTTTTACGTTCTCATATGATTTATATGATAAATATTTTTACCTTTTAGTTTCTTAATTAATCTCCCAAGGACACTTGTTAGAAGGACACTTGTTAGAGAGACCCTTGCCCACAAAATAAGTGAAACGGTTAAGGTCAATCCTTTCTATCATTTTTTCCCTCTCTCTAAAGAGTCACCAACATTAAAAAAAGAGCAGGACGATAGTACTAAGAATAACACGAAAGTGAGGAAAAGTACTTGTAAGAGCAGGAAGAGCAGAAATTGATGTGGACAGTGTTGCCGAGACCCGGAGTTGCAATATTGCTGGTGGGTTTCTGAGGAAAACAAGAACCAACCCATTATTGGTACCTTAAAAAAGTGATAAGAAAAAATTGCATGAAAGAAGTGAAATTACCTCGGGAGGGAACTCTATTGTCACCGGCTGATGATGGTGGTGGGGAAGGTGATGATGGTGGTGGTGGGGTGGGTGGTGATGGTGATGCGGTGGGTGGTGGTGGTGGTGGTGGTGGTGGTGCGGCGGGTGATGATGGTGGTGGGGTGGTGGCGGTGGATGATGAGTAAAAAGGGAGAAGAGGTCAGAGCAGAAGAGGAAGAGGGGTAGAGCCACCAAGAGAAGCTGAGCGCGATCCATAGCCACAGGCAAGTTGGAAGTTGGAATCGGAATGGAACACTGAACACTCAGAACTCAAGATATGATTCTTAGGAGGAGAAGATTGTGGTGGTCAAGTGTGGCTGGAGGTATACCTGAGGGGCAGTAAGGGTTCCATTGATTTACTAAAAATTATACTACTAGACAGCCTAATTATTTTTGTTTTAAGTTTGAATTCAAAAAAAAAAAAAAATATATATATATATATATATATATATATATAAATACAGAATTGCATAAACCAAGCACATCAGATAAAATTTAAATTTGTATTGTTTGGAAAATTATGTAACATTTTTTTATCTCAATTAAACATTAAAAAGATACATATATCTTTATTTTTATTTTTTCAATAATTAAAAATAAATAATTAACGTAATTATTTAAAAGAAGATTGGATTTTTATATTCTAAAATCTCTCTTTTTATTTCGATAAACAGATTAAATTTGATATAAATTATATCAAGATAATTAAATATGAAGTATTTTATTAAATTTTATATTATTATACTTTTGTTATCCATTATCCATCAAAT
>PYAF01004197.1:988812-998814 GCA_007407185.1 Glycine tomentella
ATTTTTTTAAAAAAAGAAACAACATATATTTTATGATTAGTTAAAAAGAATTTGGTTGGCCTGAAGTTCGGTAATTAATCTCCCTTTAATTAAATTATTTAATAGATTTTAAATAATAAAAAATTGTAATTTTAAAAAAATTGTATTACTAGTAAGAAAATTTACTTTCAAACTAAGACATCTTCAAATTAAGTAATGAAAATTTTAAGTATTTTCGAACTAGTTATATCTATGTTCTCCACCAGTTTTTAAATAGTCAAAGCATTAAATACTTTTAACAATTTTTTTAAAGGACTTAAATCATTTCATCAATAATCAACTTATAAATATAATAAGGGATAATATCAAAGGAATGTGAAATACCATAAAATCTACACACTTTGCTTAAGTTATGAGTGACTAAATTAGTTTGTCTACGGACCAAACTCAAGGTGAGTTATCTATCAAAAACAAGTGCATTTTTACAATAGGGGTGCCATGATTTGGTTATTTAAATAATCAAGCAATAATTAGTAAATAACTAGATTATAAGTGATTATAATAATTATAATCACAACCAATTTTATATAACTAATTATGATTTGGTATAATTAGTTATTGTTTTTAAAAATTGGAAATATAATAAGTTATATTTAAAATTAGATATATAACCTGTTATGGATAAATAAAAATAAATTATTTAAAATAATCATTTTTGGTTATAGTTTTATAAAACAATTGGTTATTATATAATTAGTTATTGTGAGTTGTATTTTTTTTTTTAAAAATTAGTTTTTTTGGGCAGTCCTAAGAACTAATAATAGCACCTAATTCGGTGTTCATGGGCAGTATCCTGATTGCAAACTGTCAAAAAGATATTTGCAGTCAATTTCAGAAACAACATTTTGCAATCTCAGTTAAATTAAGAACCCATGAAATAGCTGCTAGCAAAGAGGACGATTCTGCTTCTGCAACTGGAAGCACGCCCTACTTTTAACAATATACTTTTAAAATCTTAAACTAGAAGCATTGTGATTGTGCCTTGTTATGTTTAGAATTGAAATTCTATCTTCAGTCATATCTCGTTTAGCATTAAACTCACTACTAGTAACACACTAACAAAATAATATATCATTGAGCGTGCTAAATCAACAAATATGAGATTAATCTAATTTAACAAGTGAATCAAGTGATCTCAAATTTGAGTATTAAATATATTGTTACATCAAACACTTAAGAAAAATATTGTCATATATAATTTTATACAGCTCTACTAAAATTCTTTTTTGTAAAAGATACATTCGTTTTTTTACAGCTGTAAAAGATACATGTTATTTAGTAAAAAAACAGTAATATAAAAATATGCTTGTCCATACAATTATTTAAAAGATTCATATCCTTTTATTCAATTTGTTTGTATTTTCAAGATTAATTTCAAAATCATGTCCTATTGTTTCTTTTTACTAATTCATAATCAACTCATTGTATTAGACTCTTTAAAATGTTAAAAATTTATAAGTTAATGTATATGTATACGTATATTAGTATATTACTTTGAGAAAAAGAATAATAATTTAATATATAAGTTAATATTTTAGGGATTTAAAATCTATATATATCTATATGGGTACGTGTGTGTGATATATCTAGTTTTTTTCAGACAAGAGCGTGAGAAATTAATAATAGTATATTAAACATCAAGTTCCATAAAAAAAAGTATTAAACATCAACTAGAGGTTAATTCAAATGGTGTAGTCCTATCAGATCATCATGAATGTTCTTGACCCGAATTCTGATCTAAAATAACGGAAAGAATAGAGGACAAGTTAAGATATTGGCGCAACTGCAACAAATGAAAATATCTTAAATAAAGCCAAACCTTGAGGTGTAAGAAATCAAAACACATTCCATGATTCATGTTTGTATAGCAAATTGTTCTGTTGGTCAGAAAACCCCTCACCAAATTGCTATTCAAAGTACACAACCAATCAAGTTATCATCTGCTTACACTTCCATTTTTCTTCAAATATTATTATTACATCAAATTTTCAAACACTTATTACATCAAAATTTCAAACTCTCCTCAACACTAGTCTAAATGACAAATTGTTGCTTGGTCAGAAACAGTGATCAAAACAGCTTGAAGAGAGAGGACCTTGAAGTTTTCTGATTTCCCAGCCAGTGTTGCATGTGGACCCCAATGGCATCCAAGTACAAGCTGCTCCTCCCATGGAAGCCCAACACCTTGCCCTCTGTAGTGGTTGAGGTGAAGAATTTCCCTACTTGTTCACCAAATGGACCATACTGGCCGCGACTGGTGTTGAAAGTCAATGACTTTATGATTATATGCCCCCCATCCTTCGCAATTGGCCCGTAATAGCCAGATATACAAGTCAGCACCTCATTTGGATACTCCAGTTGTATCTGAAATCACAATAATAAAGCTTGATTAATTTTAAGAATGCCCGTCATGCCATGTTTTGTATTTGTACTTTGTAGCAATCATTTAATATCAAATGTCATCTTACAAGGGGGGACTACTTTTTCTTGATTTTAAAAATAAACTTAATGATTATTATCATTATTAGGCAAATGCTAACCCGTACTTTGGTTAAGGAAATAAAAGAAGAAAGATTTCTATTGGAATGCGTAAAAATTTGTTTGCCTATAATTTTTAAATCATTTGAATTTCAATAAAACTTCTCTTTTAATTCTTTAACCAATATCGGTAGGAGGACCCTTATTATTATGAACAACAGAACAAGTTACACCAAATTTGATAAGGGGTTTAGTTTTAGAAAGATTAGTTTAAGGAAGTGAGGAAGAGGTGAAATATGCTTAAAGAAAGTGGATGCATACCCTATGCATGGTGTCTCCTCCATTACCACCATGTTTTACAGACCACACAGATTGCCTGTTTCCATCATACTCAAATTGAATGGAACATATCCCTTCTAATACTTTGGTCAAATAAATCTGCTTAATCCCAGAAAAGACACCATCGTCCCAGGATCTACCTCCATCCCCACCCCATGGCCCTGGTCCACATGGAGCTGGTTCTTTCACCACACCACAAGAAACCTAGGAAAAAGTGAACAAAGTGAATAGCATAACCCATAAAAGAGGTAGACAAATTCTTAATTATGTCTTCAATATCTTCCAAACGTTTATTATCAAAAACGGAATACCTCTTCAGCTGCCGATGGCTTAGCAAGTACTAGTTTGGTTGGCCATTGAGCACTGCCTATTTCACCAATACTTGTTTCTCTAGGGGTGATTTCCTTGGGAGGTGTTGCCACAGGCACTATTACTTTCCCTTCCACCACATGTACTCCAAAAGCATCTAGGAACAAACCTTTCCTCCCATGAATGCCGACAATTTTACCTTCTTTCACTTTTGTGGTGAAATAAGTTCCTTGTTCTTCCCCATACGGTCCACACTTCCTTTTGGTGGTGTGGAAAGTCAGTGACCTTATAACAGCAGGCCCCATGTACATCAAAGGTCCATAGTAGCCAGATATATGTGTCAAGGCTTCATATGGAAAATCAAAGACTATCTGCAAAATGATGTCACAGATTAGAAATTAATCTGATTCTCCTTGTTTATTGAGTAGAGTATGCTTTGTTTTCCTATATGCTCCTTGTTCACCTTTTCATTTTTAAATCCTCCTGTTCCACCTTGTTTGGATCCCCATAGAGTCTCCCCATGATAATCATACAAAACTCTAATCCATACAATTCCAACATTGCGTGACAAATTGATTTGCCTTATTCCTGTATAGGTTCCATCATCAAATACATATCCACCAATGCCACCCCAAGGTCCATGTGTGACTACACCTCCAACCTTTGGGGTTGACTTTTCCATATGAGCAGTCTGAAATGAAGATAGACTCAAATATTCATTTGGTACAAAAGGCAAATTGAGAGTTAGAGTGGAAATTAAGGAACACTTCAAATGACAATGATATCATCAATGTTCAATGCAGGTTTTCTTACCTTTTCTTTGTGTTCAATATTGTTGGATTCTTTGACCAAAGAAATCTTCCCTGATACATTGTTTGCTGAAGGCTTATTGTAATCATCTTTTTATTTCAGAGCAAGAACAATATCATAGTTTTCGTTCAAAGTTCCTTGTATCACCAAATAACCAAAATTCACAGAAATGTTAGTAATGGGGCTCTGGGAATGAGCCAAAGTTTTGGATGGATTTGGTTGTTTCGTGGACTTCAGATAGACTCCAATTGCATCTATGTACCAACCACACCTGCCATGGAACCCAACAATTTTAGCCCCAGTCAATGGGACTGAAAAATATGTCCCTTGTTCAACACCAAATGGTCCATAAGTTTTCTTGTTACTCTCAAAACTCAGTGACCGAACTAAGTTTGGCCCCCTTTGATTTAAGCTGCCATAGTATCCATGAATTAAAAGTTAGGAACTCATTTGGACAATCAAGCTTCAATCATTAATATATAAAGCATCTTTGAATGATAATCTGTCTCTTACAGATGAACATGAAATGACTACAATGATGATTGATTTTATAGTTTATTTATATCTTCTCATTGGAAATTACCAACAGGACATACTTCAAAATCTTTCTTCAAAGCATCACAAATTCCTGCTCAGTAACCAAATGGGGTTCTATATACTATATAGCCTGTTTCATATGTGAATAGTTTCTAGTTACGCCAAAGTGCAGTTTTTCTCTTTTTCCTCCTTAACCTCTGCAAAGAAGCATGTCTGAAATGATGAGAAACACAAGAGTAAAGCAGCAGCTGAGATTGGACAAACTTTGAAGTATCAACTTTTTAATCTTACATGTTTTCTTGAAGAAACTGAAGTACCATGTTCACTAGTGTCCATTTCTTCACAATCCACAACCCTTTAAAACTGCAGAAGTATCAGCTACATAAACCACGGAAAACCTTTAAAATTGCGTTGCATTTTGCATTGAATTGAAAGAATACAAGACACAAATACAAATAATGGGAAACACTATTACATAACACCAAGGATCAACCTTAGCAAAATGACATTTCTAACAACTTTTTATCAAAAGTATAATGTTATCAATTCACCGATAAATTTAAATTTCTCATAAAGTATATCAAGTCTATAAAATCTCACACAACTAAAAAGTTAATTGTTTCTTGATTGCTCCACTTTATTTCAACATATAAATATATTATTTAAAATATAAGTGAATAAATGCTTTTTCATTACATATTTACAAATGTCTAAATCATGAAAAAATTGTCATACATGATCATCGTGATAATATCACAGGATTCAATGGTTAAATTGATAACATTTACTTGCAATAGAAGTTATTAGAAGTGTCAGTTTACTATGTTTGTCATCTGGTATTATTTAATCTTATAAAATTCAATCTGCCAATTCAACAATTCATCAGATTGTTGACACTGTTAACCAAAACAAAATGGCAGAAAATCAGTGAATCATTTACAATGCTAATGCAACAGAAACAAGAAAGCCATTAAAGTAGAGTGTTTTGGAAGAAGGTGCAGAATAACAGGCTTTCATGTTCCATCATTTTCTTTATGCTAACAAGATTTAAGAAATAAGGGGAAGGAACAAATCAAATTCCTTGATGTTTGGAACAATAAAAACTCCCTAACACTGATTTAAAATAGAAAGACTAAAAATGAAAATACTTCACAAACTTGCAAAATGAAGAAGAGCAAACAAGGAATTTCTTGGCGCGTCAATAGAATCCTAACCTTTCTAGCTGAGCCTCCCACTGTCACAGAGAGAGAAGCTTCCAATGAACACAAGCACAGAGAGGTGATGGCTCTTCTACCTCACCATCATGGCTTGAGAGCTCATTCATGAATGGGGAAGAAGATAAGTCACATGACTTATTTAATGATAAAATATGAGCCTTTAGACTAAAGTAGAATAGAGGGATAAGTTTTGGTGTAGGCATACAAATTGACACTTGGTGTCGATTGATCTTATCCCTTTATTTTATTAATGTACATGTCATCAAAAGACCTATTTACATCAAGAAAAATTATACAATAAGACAGATCTACATATTTCTGAATTCATTGGTTCTCTTCACATCTATTTGCTCTACCAATAATCCCTACAAGAACAATGACCATCTTTAAAATGATGTAAGCAATTTGAATCACTTAAATATATTTCACACCCATATGCCAACGATATGTATTTAGCTGTGTCGTGGCAATCTCTGCACATTCTCAAATTCTTTACTATCCGTAAAATTTGAGGGGTGTGATGATAATCTATTAAACCAAATGCAAATGCAAGTTTTTCACTATGTACACTACCAATATTTTCCTTCTCCTCTTCCTCAATGCAAAGTCCATTGTCAGAAATATGTGCCTTGACATTTTCACCTACCCGTTTTAGCCAAGAATGTATCTTGTCCAAAGATGGTGTTGACTGATCATCACCAACAACAAAAGTATGGACCATGTTATTCATTTCAATCCAGCTTTGCGCAACAGGTATTTTAACAAACTTTTCTTTGTCCAGCTTTGTCATTTTTGGAGCTTCCCAAGACTTCCCACATACAGAATATGCCTGTGAAAGTAAATGCTGAGTTATTATATTTTCAGGATCCAACTCGAACATACGTTCTCCTGCATAGATTGCCATTCCAAAATTCTTATGAATTCTGCAGGCAGTCAACAAGGCAGCCCATACAGAGGAATTAGGCTCAACAGGCATGTTTTGAATAAACTCCAGTGCTTTGGCAAGCTTTCCTGAACGACCAAGCAAATAGACCATAGCAGAATAATGTTCCAGATCTAATCTAATCTGATATTCTTCGCTGATGTTGGAAAATGCATGCTTCCCCTCATCCACCATTCCAGCATGACTATAAGCTGAGATAATACTTGTAAGAGTAACTCTATTTGGATGAAGTCCATCCTTCCTCATCTGATCAAAAAGATCAAGTGCAGACTCTGAACAGCCATGTAAAACATAACCAGAAAGCAGAGAGTTCCAACTGATGATATCTTTTGGGGACAATCCATCAAATACTTTTCTGGAGTACATTATATTTCCTGACTTAGCATAACTGTCAATGAATGTATTTGATACAGAAAGTTCAGACACTAAATTTCTACGTATTGCACAGCAATGAATTTCTTTCACTTTCTTTGCAGCCAATAAGTTTGCACAGGCAGGAAGGATGGTCAGAACTGTAACTAAGTTGGGAGCCATGTTGGAAAACTGCATCCGCCGAAATATCTGCAAGGCCTTGTCCTTTTGTCTATTCTGCAGGAAACCAGAAATTAACGAATTCCATGATGCTACATTGGGCTTTATTTTCCCATCTTTCTCAATTCTTTGAAAAAGATTCAACGCCTCATCCTCATCACCATTCTGCATAAATCCTGTGATCATCACATTCCATGTAACAACATTAGGTGGTGAATCAGACTCCTGCATTTTCATAAATAACTCATGGGCTTTGCCACAGAAACCAGCTTGGCAATATCCTCCAATAATTGAGTTCCAAGAATATACATCTCTTTCTAACATCACATCAAAAATGCTTTGAGCAGCCTCCAGATCACCACCCTTGGCATACATGTCAATCAGTGAATTACCAATTAGAATATCATCAACCAAACTAGTCTTAACTGCAATAGAATGGATTTCTGATCCCATACTTAGTGATTTTACTGATGCACATGCCGAGGCTGCACTAGCAATTGTAATACTGTTTGGGTTAACCCCTACTATAAGCATATCCCGCAACAAATCAAAAGCTTCATTTATCCTTCCCTTCTGAGTAAACCCAGAAATCATAGAAGTCCAAGTATATACATCTGGAGTAATCCCAAAACTCTCCATCTTCCTCATTAAATCCATAGCAATATCACAATGCCCTAACTGACTATAACTGGCAACCAAAATGTTCCAAGTTACCAGTCCTGGTTCCATTCCCGCCTCCTGCATTGCATCAAAATACTTCTGAGCTTGTTCAATCTCACCCCTCTGGCAATACCCAGTTATAATCACATTCCAGGAAACACAATTCCTCTCATCCATTCTCCTAAAAATCTTCTCTGCACAACTCATCTCCCCACACTTAGCATACACAGCCAGAATTGAATTGTTCACATGCAAAGAAGAGCACATTCCTCCCCGAATCACCAACGAATGGATTAACCTCCCAGTCTCAATATCCCTGCACTTCCCGCAGGCTTTCAAAACCTTTGGGAGCAAAAACTCATCAGGCAAAACCCCATGTTGCATCATATCATAAAAAAGCTTCACAACTTCCTCCCACATAAGGTCTCTGGAGCAGGCACCAATCATAGCAGACCAAGTGAACAAATTCCTCTCACGCATTTCATCAAAGACCTTCCGTGCCTCATCCAAATGCCCACACTTAGCATACATGCTGACCAACTTGGTCTCCACAAAAGGGTTCACCTTTCTCACCAACCCAATCCTAGCATGCAACTCCCTACCCACCAAAATGCAGTCTTTATCAATGCAAGCCTGAAGCAGGTTCATGAAGGTAATGGGTCTCACCTTGGACCCTTGCTGAGCCAGAGAGTCAAGAATTGCCACAGCCTCACTCAGGGAACCATTGGCACATAGCTGGTTCAACTGGGTATCTATCAGTTTTGGGTGTGACCTTTGGGTCATAGAGACACAGTTGGAGTTAGCAAGGGCCCTTGTTGAGCCATGCCACTCCAATTGGGTGGAACTGTGAGAAGGGATTAACAGAGGAGGCCATGGTTTACTGGGTAGAATAATGAGGTTCTTCTCCATTGTGTTTTTTTTGTTTTTCCACTGTTTTGAAGTGCCTTATCTTCTTTTTTGGGCTTCGCAGAAGTATGTGGAGATGAGGTTGGGTAACTGGGTAAGGCTTACATACGCAATATGGTATATATTTTACTTTGGTATCAAAAAGTGGTGGAAGGAAGGAAATGCCACCAGAATTTCATTCAGACGATTACTGTACACTCAATTGGTTCTTGAGAATCAGGATTCAGGATGTTCTTTTTTACTCTATATATATATATATATATATATATATATATATATATATATATATATATATATTTTTTTTTTACGAGTAAGAATAAAAAAATAAGTACAAAAAGAAGTTTACAATAACTCAAAATTCATAAATGTGTTTCTGAACCAGTTAATGCAACTGGTGTTGAAAAAAAGCTACCTCACATATTCATATTGTTAGTTTTAGCTGAACTTGAGTTTAAATGGTTATCCAAACAAACAATAAGAGTTTATTATTTTTGTTTTAAATATAAGTAAAACTCAATTATTTATGACTTATTAATAATATTTTCTCTAAAATATTTTTTATTTAATAAGAATAAAGATTTTTTTTATGTTTAACATCAAATTTCAATTAATGATAGTCTCAAAAAAAATTTATTTTTTTGTTTGAGAAAGAATCAAACCAACATAATGAAAAAGGCAAGATTTAACTATAAATTTTTAACTACTTATTCCAACCCACATTAGCATACATTAACACAAGTTTGGGTGGTATATAAGGTTACCAATATTTTAGCATTTGGAAGGGACAAGATAAATGTTTTTTCTAATTTACATAAATTAAATTATAATTAAGGAAGTTTTTAACTATATTCACTTATTTTTAGAAAAAGTATGCTACCAAGCTACGACCTTAGTATATTTTGAGAAAATTGTAATTATAAATTGTTAATATACTCTTTCTAAAAAAATAAACAAGTGCACTTAGCAAACTCGCATACATTTGTCAATGTATATCCATTTTTTTAGGATAAATATATTAAGAAGTTATACCTTGAGCGTTTTTAAGATAATCATGGTTATAATTTGCTAATATACTCTTGATAAAAATAAGTTGGTATATATTAGTAAATCCTTATAATTAAATATTATAATGAATAAATATTTTTTAATATATAAATTATATTATAAATTTATATATATATATATATATGAATTTTAATTTTAAAATTAAAATATCAGATAAAAAATCAACAT
>PYAF01004197.1:1012819-1044599 GCA_007407185.1 Glycine tomentella
TAAGTAGGTTAGTAATATGTGCTTTGTACATAAACTAGTTTTATAATTTATAAATTTTGCATATGGTATAAGTTTTTAATGTATTAATGTATTATATTTGAAGTGAAATATATATATATATATATATATATATATTGACACACAAAATAGTTAATAAAATTAATGTATAAAAAATGGCAATGTTCTTAGTTTAGGATATTAATTTTTTTTAATTAACCTATAGAATATTTAATTATGGTTGTTTATTACATTTTTTTAATGAACATAGACTAGACATATTGAAATACTTTATTAAAAATAATGGGAAATTTTGCAGGAAAAATTTCCCACATAGAATAATGGATCATGATCAAGATGTCCCAGCATTGCCAACGACTGAGTCTCCATTGAGCATCATTGACCCTGGTCCATACATACAGACTTTGTTGACGTTATAGGAGAAACATATATTGACGAATGTGTGGAATTCCCAAGGTGATCCAACCGCGTAGGGATCGTGTACTTAATGTGAGGGATGCCGCGACATACAATCATCATGCTATACCTGAGGAGATCCACCCGTGACTTATACAAGCGGGTTTTTACCACGTTACACATCTGCACAATCACGAGGTAAGCATATTTTATATTGTATGTTGCTTGTATTGTGGTGTTATGATTGTATTGTAATGTATATGTAGCTGTGGTATAATGTATTATTTTAGATCAACCACCACCTTATCTCAGCGCTTGTTGAGCGATGGCGTCCTGAGACACGTACATTCCATATGACCATGGGTGAGGTCACTATCACCCTAGAGAATGTACATCATTTATTGGGACTGCCGACAGATGGTGAGGTTGTTTTAGGCCACCACGGACGTCATAACTTCCGCGATATAGTTGGTGACCTTTTAGGAGTTGAGTCGGCCGTCGATCGGGATTTACATGGCGATTTGTTGGGGCTCCACTATTTATGAGAGCAATTCGATGTTTATGTCATTCACGCTGGCACAGAAGTTGGACGAATGAGATACACCCGTGCATTGATATTGCGTATCTTAGGCAGAATGTTGTTTGTGGACACTGTCTTCAGCTCTGTGCCAGCTCGATACCTGCTATATTTGGAGGACTTCAAGCGCACAGGTTCGTTTAGTTGGGGATCTATGGTTCTTGCAACCCTGTATAGGGAGTTGTGCAAGGCCACACGTGCATTACTTCGTGAGATGTGTGGATGTGCATTGTTGTTGCAATTGTAGGCTTGGACGAGATTCCCGACTATCTCTCTTAACCTTCACCGGGTGGAAGATCAGGATGTGATTGAGGGTGAGATATATGAAAATAGGTATTGCTCCATTTCAGTCCAATGCCAGAAGAAGGAATTGGGATATCACGATCGAAATCACCATCGACATCTGTATTCGATGAGTTATTGTCTGGAACAACATCTTCGTCCACCTCTTCCTCATAATTGTCCATAGGCCAAGCTGCGTCATGGGCTGATGTTGCGTACTCGGCAAGTATACCGGTCGTACAAGTAATAAAGTGATAAGAAGGGGATTTGTCGTTCCCAACGAGGATTGTTTGACCAAATGAACTATAATTTTGATCGATAAGTTGGATACCAAAATAAATAAGAATAATGTTGTTGTTGTTGTGGGAATCGATTAAATAGATTAAAGCTAAATATAAGCATAGACTAATGACAACAAGTAAACAAGGTAATAATGATATGTAAAGGCATGTAGCTAGGGCAACCCACACTTAATGCTCCTTCCAATGAGAATGATATTTGACTACTATATTCTGTTATCCAAGCTATTCAGCTAATGTGTTCTTCTTATATTGACTAAGCTTTGATGTCTCTTCCACTTAGTTCTTTAACTCACACTCCAACCCTAATCCCTTAGTGATCTTCAGCAAGTTAAGCATTAAGCAACACATAAACAGGTCAAGCCACAAGCATACATCCCTATGTCTAGGTAATGTAAAGCAAGTTACCACACTTCGGTTTGAAACTAAAGCCCCAATATGTCTATTGTGAACTCTAGCTCTAAGCTTTCACCTAGGTTAGCTAAGTCTAGGCAAGAGATGGAAAGAGAAATACAAAGTGCAGTAAAATAGCTTGTAATAAATGAATCATAGCATTCAATATATCCCAAAGAAATTTACATTAAGTGCTTTGGCCCTAACTACAATAAATGCTCAGCCAAACCTCATAATGGGTGGTTGAGATACAAAAAGAATCATCCCTAGCAGAAGCAAGGAGGAAGAAGATGAAGGAGGAGTCCCCACTTTGGTCTTCAACCTTCCAAACCTAAGCTAAGAGAGCCCAAGCTTCTAAAACCCTAGTGTAGTGTTTTTCTCCCTCCAAAATTCGTGTATTGAAGGCTGAGGGTTACGGTCTTTATAGGAAGTAAGTGAAATTTCCATTTTGTCCTCTATCAGCTTCAGAATCGCACAGACAGCAGCTTCCCACGCCTGGGGCGTGGATGTCCAGAGAAATTGGCAAATGGAGGCACTTTCCCACGCCTGGGGCGTGGACTTCCAGACAGATTTGCAAAATGGGTCATCTTCCCACGCTGGGGGCGTGGAACTTCATGCTTGGAGCGTGGAACTTCCTTAGCTTCCAAAATTGCTTGAATCTTGTGTTTTCCTACTATCAAGATGTTCAAATTAGCACAACACATGACAAGAGTAGATTCATCACCATTTTTCATAAACTTATGCAGTTCTAAGCTATTTGTCAATGATTTTTGGCTTTTAGAAGCTTGGAAAGAACATATGCTGGGCGCATATCAAACAATTCCCAGATTTAAATATTGCTGTCCTCAGCAATAAACAAATTCAATTAGGAAGCATGGATCCATTCTCAAGATTCAACATTGAACAGAACAATCTCTTAGCTTAAAATACTACAAATGATTGAATCAAATCAAAACTTCACACAAAACTTTTCACATCTATCAACAATGAAGTCTAACTTGAATACCCTCACGGATGCAAAAATTCGCTCAACACTCAAGTGTTTGGGGTATTCTCTCAGTGCATCACAGTTCTAGGACTACCATAGGCTTGATCCTATTCTCAAGTTCTACAAAAAGAACACAACATATGCATAATTGATCAAAAGGTCTTAAAAAGGTTGTAACTTGGCTTGGCTAAGGGGTAAGAGCATTTGGGAAGTGACTTATAAGTATTGAGATTGAACTTACTACATTCCTGAACTTTTCTTTTTCAATCTATTATTTCTTTTCACTTCTTTTCTTTCTTCCTTTTCTTTCACTTTGCTAATTCATTCCTTTTGATTTGTCTAATGGCTTAACTTAATGCCATTCTTTGTTTTTCATTCTTTTTCCATTTTCTGAATTCACCTTGACATTTGTATTTCTTTACTGCAAAACCACAATTCATTAGTAGTTCAATCTCAATCAGAGTAAGGTAATCATTGTGGCTTGGTGTATTATCAGGTGATCAACAAAATAAGGCTTCAGGCTCAAAGGGTTAGCAAAGGATTTAACTTGTAAGGAAGGCTGTTTGGCTCAAGCTTATCAGAACAAAATGCCTTTATCACATCAACGTATACATGCATTAGAGAGAAACAGATCAAGTTCTAGTGTACTATCACAGTGAGGCATCCCTCAAAAGAAATTAACTGTTTAGGCTCAAACCTTCAAGCTGTGGTACAAGCTAGACTCATGATGATATCATATCAAACAATGTATTCCATTTGAAATGAATCCAGTCATACAAGCATTCACACGCTCAGTTCAAGTTCATGCAACATCAATTCATGATCCCTATCACCAATGCTTTCCCAAAATTTAATTCACAATTGACTGATCAGGCACATCTAAATCCGGGACATGTATGCCTTAGCAAAATTGTCTAATATGTACACCTATGATTAGGTTAGAATTAGACGCAAAATTAATTGTAGTTAACTATCTGTGTAGCTTCACAAAAAGAAAATTTTGTTATCCAAAAAGATTCATCATTCACAAAAAGAATTCAGACGTCCTTTGTTCTCAACATCATTAATTTCCTCAGTTAACGCATACCCCCAATTCCCAGATTTAACCTTTGTTGTCCCCAACAAATAAGTAATGGCTAGGTATTGAAAGAACAAAATAAGCAGGCGTTAATTGAGGACACAAGATAAATAGAACATTAGTGTAATATATGTCCAAAATAGGTACCAACTTCAATGCAAATGTCATAAAAACTAATAAATGAAACAAAGTGCAGGAGAGCTAACCAAAGAGCTCAGCAAAAAGGTACTGGTAAATCTAAAATGCAGAAATCTTCAGATGTCCAAGCACAGGCACCATCAGTTCACAAAAGGTGCACAAAAAGTCTAAAACAGAAAACTAGTCCAAGGCATAAAACAGAAAAGAAACATAAGCATAAATAAAGATAGAGATAAAGAAAAGATCCAAGTCAGCGAGGCTGGTCAGCCTCCATGGGTTCTGCTGCATCTGGTGGTGATGATGGATAGGCAAAAGCAAGTGCAGGGGGCTGGGGTTGAAACTCTGAAGGGTCAATGGAGAGCTTGCGACAAATGGCCTCAAGCATACGCTGTTGGGCTTCTAGCATCACTTGCTGGTTGTCCAACTTCGCCTGCATCTGCAAATAGCTTGAAGAATCTTCATAAATGTGCTCGCGGTGTGTTGCAGGGCTGGAAGAGGAGGGTTGTGTCCTAGATGGAGGAGAAGCAACTCGTGGTGGAGGTCGGGGAATCTCATACTGAGGCTCCCCTAAACCTTCGTGGGGTGCATGGCGAGGGCTTCTTGCATCCATTTCCTCTTGGTTGAGCTCAGCGGTGCGGAGAAGCTGTTCTTGAAGCATGTGCTTGACAGAATCCATGTAAGTTTGCTGAGTCAGAAGGGGGCCTGGCATCACATCTTTTGGCTCATCCTCAGGGATGTCCAAACCGGCGTGAATACACAGATGGAAGATGAGGGATGAGTGAGCCAGTTGGAAGCGGCTGCTACTGGCTAGTGCCATGTGAAGAATTCTGTTGGAGAGAACAACAACAATGTTTAGGTTCTGCTCCCCCATCAAAGTATACAACAGACAAGTCCTTTCCACATTGACATCCGATGTATTGCTTGAGGGAATGACGGTATGGTTGATGAACTGGTGCCAAAAGTCTGCCTTAGGGGTCAGGTCTTGCCTTTTCAGTTTTTCCGGAATTCCCTCCATCCCAGCCTTCATTTTCCATGAAGAAAACCTCGCAGTGATACCCCGGCGAAGCTCATCTGCCAACTGAGGCATATCATCTCGGTATAATGCTTTGCCGGTGCCTGGAATGGGTTGCATCCGTTCAAAGCGGCTCGCAAAACCACAGCTGCAGATGCTCTGATGAGAGGTCTGAAGAAAGCTCTCTGAATTTGGCATCAAATGGGATTCTGACACCTCTCACCCAGCTGCGTCGACGCTCCGCTACTGTCTCCCTATTCACATTGGCCAAAAATTCCTTAAGGATGGAGCTTGAACTCGGCTCAGGAAAACTGACTAAAGTGTGCCAGTGACGCCTAGTGATCACCTCCAAGATAGGAGAATCAGCTGGAAAGTCCTCCCAAGCTATGCACTTTTCAGGAATAATTTTCTTTTGTAGGTACCAATTATCAAACCTAGCTTGGTTTTCCGGTGTGCGGAAACGTCCGTCATCAAATTCAGCAGTTCGGGGGCGCTTGCTGCTTGCCTCGGTGGGGACCTTTTTCTTGCCCTTGTCCACTTGCTTTCCCTGAAACTCAGAAAATTCCAATATACCACAGGGTTTCTTGTTAGCTTGTTCAAAAACAGAAAGGTGGCATTTTGGACATGTATAATTCCCAGATTTATTTGCAACCATATCATCAACAATTATATTCTAATCATCACAATTGGTTGCAACAAGTTCATAACATTCAAAGAATCAGAGCTTCAAGTGCACCTTGAGACAGCCGCAATGAATATACAATGAGTGTAACAATACTGAAAAGCATGGAAGAATATAGGGAGACAATCGTATGAAAAGGTTGTGTATGGAATTCCCAGATTTAAATTCAAAATAAGTGTTCACAACATATTTAATCAATCCAGGGAATTTATGCTCAAGCCCACGAAAACTTAAGTATCCAACCAAATGAGCACCCAAATTCACACCAACACAGTCACACAAGTACATTGATGCACAATGATGTTGGCAGACATGTTTAAGGATGACAATCATTCATTCAAGTGCATGAAAGACATTGAAGTAATTATAGTTCAAGGCGGACCACCATCAAAAGTCACAGACATTAGGCTTGTGTGAACAAAAATTCAAACATATTCCCAGATTTGAAGCACACACTACCTCTCACAATGTGCTTCACATTGAATGACCACCAGTTCTCACCTATAACAAGTTTTCAACATTATATCTCACCCACCAAGGCTTAACCATCTAACTTGTTATGTCATGTCTCTAGGGTTCAGTTCAAAACATTAGAGTTGCATGCCAACAATTGAATAGCAATGGAAGCTTTAAAACTGTAGACACCTAGAGCCATACCACACAGATTTTCCCACATGCTTTTAGTACAATAAAAATAGTCCATTAACCATAACAATGAAAATTTGAAACTATCATGAGAAAACCCTAACCATTAATGAAAACATCTCAAACTTTTGACTCAATCAAGGAAACAACAGAACCATTGAACAATAAAAAGCATGTATTCGACCATATGAGCAAGGAAAACAAAGAAGCCCCACCACGCCCCTGGTGCGGACAGCCACGCGGACAGCGTGGGCTGGGAACTTGGGCCCTTGAAGATGCAACAATGGAGTTTTGGGGTTCAACCCCCTTTGGAGTTTGGAAACATCAAAGCATAAAATGAATGAAAAAAAAAAAAACAGAGATGGTTACCTTATCACGAGCCATGGTCTTGACGAAGAATGAGAATGAAATGCACAAATGGAGACCCAAGAGATGCACAGCCAGAGCAAGCAAATAGGGAAAAAAGGGATGAAATGGGGTTGGGCTGAAAGCAAATGTGGAGTCTAAAAGGGGAAGAAGAAATTAATGGGTGGTTAATGGGAGTTAATGGGGGTTATGAAGTTAGAGGACGTTAGGGTTATGTGGGTTGAGAAGTGAGGGGGTGAGAGGAAGTTACCAAAAATGAAGGCCAACATCAGTTTTTGAAATTTGAATTTAAAAAGCCTAACCCGAAGTCCCACGCTGCCAGCGTGAAATGCCACGCTCTCAGCGTGGAGGTCCAGAGAAAGTGGGCTTTGGAGGAGGTTTCCCACGCTCCCAGCGTGGATGGCCACGCTTCAGGCGTGGAAAGGCAGGGGGGAAAAACAGTTCCAGGAGGTTCACCACGCTGTCAGCGTGGCTAGTCACGCCCCCAGCGTGGATGGCCAGAGGAAAAAGCTTAATCAGGGAAGATCCCACGCCCTCAGCGTGAGAACCCACGCCACCAGCGTGGACGGCAGGGTTTTCAATTTTATTGCTTTTCAACCAAAGCTTAACCCAAAGCATTACTGACCTTATCAACTATCATCATGCTTGAATTAAAAGGGAGGGACACACAAAAAGCTTAATTGAGTTGGGATTATCTCAAGTAATATGCAATGAAGAATTGAAAGGAATCCAGCCCAAGGGAATTTAGCTTATGATACCAAACACCAAAGGAATTGAGAATAGGTCACAACATATGTTATCAATTGATTTATCAAAGCCAAGATTATATCAACCCAAGCAACATAGATAATCCACTGAATTGGCAAAAACAAAGCATGATCAATATTACTCTCAACCATAAAGTAAGAACATGACTGGATTTAGAGCACAAGCAATCAGATATATTGTTGAACCATGACTAGATTTCTCAGATACATGTCACCAACCTCTAAGTTGCTTAAATCAACTCAATTTTTCCACACAATCCCCAACAGACCCCATGCAATCATAAATTGACCATCAACTTACCCTATTCTAGAGAAAACACACAGGAATGATAACAAAAAGAAACAACATCAACTAACCTATAAACCGAGAACTAAAATCAGCACAAATCAAAGCAAAACATTACCATGCATCTAAGGAACATAAACAAGGACTATAATAAGCATAGATACAAAACAGAATTGAGTTGCCTCTCAATAAGCGCTTGTTTAACGTCATGAGCCTGACGGTTAATCCTCTAAGGATTAGGTGAGCTCAAATGGATTGCTGAAGTATCCCTAGCAATGGGACCACCATGATAGGGCTTCAACCGCCATCCATTGACCTTGAAAGGCTGGTTACTGTCTAGAGGAGAGATTTCTATAGTGCCATAAGGAAAAACCCTTACCACTACAAATGGACCAGACCATCGGGATTTAAGTTTACCTGGAAACAGCCGCAATCTGGAATTATACAATAATACCTGCTGCCCGGGCTCAAATTCCTTGTGATGGATGTGTTTGTCATGCCATTTCTTGGTCCTTTCCTTGTAGAGCCTTGCATTCTCATATGCAGCCAGTCGAAACTCGTCCAGCTCATTCAGCTGTAACAAACGTTTCTCAGCTGCCTTTGAAAGCTCAAAATTGAAGAACTTGGTGGCCCACATAGCTCTATGTTCCAATTCCACCGGAAGATGACATGATTTCCCATACACCAACTGATATGGAGACATTCCAATTGGTGTCTTGAAAGCCGTCCGGTAGGCCCACAAGGCATCATCCAACTTCCTTGACCAATCTTTCCTGAGTTCCCAACAGTCTTCTCTAAAATTCTCTTCAATTCTATGTTAGAGACCTCAACTTGGCCACTGGTTTGTGGGTGATAAGGTGTGGCCACCTTATGGGTTACCCCATACTTAGTGGGCAAACTCTCAATGATCTTGTTGCAGAAATGTGTGCCCCCATCACTGATTATGGCTCTCGGAACTCCAAAACGGGTGAAGATGTTCTTGTGTAGGAAGTTTGCAACAACCCTAGCATCATTAGTGGGTAATGTCACTGCTTCTACCCATTTTGAAACATAATCCACTGCTACTAATATGTATTGGTTGTAGTAAGACTTGGGAAAGGGTCCCATGAAGTCTATGCCCCAAACATCAAATAATTCAACCTCTAAGATGTTGTTGAGTGGCATTTCATCCTTCCGGGATATGTTACCCATTCTTTGACATCTATCACACCTCTCAACAAAATCTTTAGCGTCTTTGAAGATGGTAGGCCAATAGTAACCGCTTTGAGTGGCATTTCATCCTTCCGGGATATGTTACCCGTTCTTTGACATCTATCACACCTCTCAACAAAATCTTTAGCGTCTTTGAAGATGGTAGGCCAATAGTAACCGCTTTACAACACCTTGTGGGTTGTTCTATTTCCTCCAAAGTGACCTCCATAATCTAAAGCATGGCAATGCCACAAAACCTTGGGCACTTCAAATTCAGCAACACACCTTCTCACAATCCCATCAGTGCACTGGTAGTACAAAAACGGGTTATCCCAATGATATCTTCGGGCGTCATGCATGAATTTCTTCCGCTGCTGCCATGTAAAGTCTTCAGGAATAGCTCCAATGGCTTTGTAATTAGCCATATCAGCAAACCATGGAGTGCTTTCAGCAGCCATCATCTGCTCATCCGGAAATGCATCATTGATCTCTAGCTGTGGACTATCTTGAAGTTCTTTCTCTTGGATCCTCGAGAGGTGGTCAGCCACTCTGTTCTCCACACCTTCCTTGTCTCTAATTTCCAGATCAAACTCCTGAAATAGGAGCATCCATCTCAACAAGCGAGGCTTAGCATCCTGCTTTGTCAACAAATACTTGAGAGCAGCATGGTCAGTGTAAACAATAACCTTGGAGCCAATCAAGTAAGATCTAAACTTATCCAAGGCATAAACTACAGCTAGCATTTCTTTTTCGGTGGTAGCATAATTTACTTGTGCTTCATTTAAAATCTTGCTAGCATAGTAAATGACATGCAAAAGTTTGTCCTTACGTTGGCCTAATACAGCTCCTATAGCATATTGACTAGCATCACACATAAGTTCAAACGGTAAACTCCAATCAGGGGCAGTCAAAACAGGTGCAGTGGTCAATTTCTCTTTTAACACATTAAAAGCATGCAAACAATTAGGATCAAAGTTAAATTCAGATTCTTTGACCAACAGTTGGCTTAGAGGCTTAGCTATCTTAGAAAAATCTTTAATAAATCGCCTATAGAATCCAGCATGTCCTAAGAAACTACGCACACCATTCACATTAGCAGGTGGAGGCAATTTCTCAATCAATAACAATTTAGCCTCATCAACCTCAATCCCCTTGGAGGAGATTTTATGACCCAAAACAATGCCATCACGTACCATGAAATGGCATTTTTCCCAATTAAGCACGAGGTTGGTCTCTTGACACCTCTTTAAGACTTTAGAAAGATTAGACAAGCAAGCATCAAAGTTAGAACCAAATACAGAGAAATCATCCATAAACACCTCAAGGAATTTTTCTACCATATCAGAGAAGATAGAAAGCATACACCTTTGGAAAGTGGCTGGCGCATTGCAGAGGCCAAAGGGCATTCTTCTGTATGCGAAGACTCCAAAGGGGCAAGTGAATGCTGTCTTCTCTTGGTCTTCGGGTGCAACTGGAATCTGGTTGTAGCCGGAATACCCATCCAAAAAGCAATAGTACTCATGTCCAGCCAACCTCTCTAGCATTTGGTCGATGAATGGAAGTGGGAAGTGGTCCTTCCTTGTAGCATCATTCAACCGACGGTAGTCTACACACATCCGCCATCCGGTGATAGTCCTTGTGGGGATCAAGTCATTATTGTCATTCTGAATCACAATGACCCCACCTTTCTTGGATACGGTTTGCACTGGACTAACCCAAGCGGTGTCGGAAATTGGGTAGATCATGCCCGCATCAAGAAGCTTGACCACTTCTTTTCTCACTACCTCCTTCATCATGGGATTAAGTATCCTCTGAGGTTGCCTAACAGGCTTCACATTGTCTTCCGTTAGGATCTTATGAGTGCAAAATGAAGGATTGATACCCTTCAAATTTGATATGGACCATCCTATGGCTGACTTGTGATCTCTCAACACCTTGGTGAGCTTAACCTCTTCATCTTCAGATAAACTTCTGTTAATGATGACTGGATAGGTGTCGTTTTCCCCCAAAAACACATATTTGAGGGTGGCTGGAAGCTCTTTCAACTCCAGCTTTGGTGCCCCAACCTCAATGTCTGTGGCTTTCTTTTCTAACACCTCCATGGCTACCTCTTCTGACTCTTCAATGACAGCCACATCTTGGATGTTTATCAATTCCTCCAATTCTTGCTCAATAGGTACATTGGATTGAACTAGATCATCTAGCATATCCAGCTAGAAACAATCATTTTTATCCATTGGGGCCTTCATAGCATCGAGTACATTAAAGGTGATAGACTCATCAAACATTCTTAGCTCCAACTTCCCTTCAGCCACATCTATAATAGCTCTAGCCGTAGCCAAAAATGGCCTACCTAGAAGAACCGGTATCTCACCTTCTTCTATGTCTAGAACGATGAAGTCAGCTGGGAAGATAAACTTGTCCACCTTGACTAAGATGTCTTCAATGAACCCATCAGGACGTCTCAAAGATCTATCAGCTAGCTGTAAGGATACTCGGGTGGGTTTCAACTCAGAGATGCCTAATGATTTACAAATAGAGAGAGGCATCAAGTTGATATTTGCTCCGAGATCGCACAAAGCTTTGCCCACATTAACATTACCTATGGCAATAGGTATGTTAAAACTCCCTGGATCTCTGAGCTTCGGTGGAACTTTACTCTGAATGATAGCACTACATTCTTCAGTTAGAACCACAGTCTCACATTCTTGGAGCTTATGCTTCTTAGAAAGCAATTCCTTCATGAACTTTGCATAGTTTGGAATATTGGCCAAAGCTTCAGCAAATGGGATGTTTACTTGCAGCTTTTTAAACATTTCCAGGAACTTGGCATATTGCTTCTTCTGATTTTGCTGCTTCATCCTTAAGGGATAAGGAGGCTTCTCAAATCTGGAAAAATCCAAGGGCTGCTTAGGATCAACTGTGACTTTCTCCTTCCCCTTTTTCTTCTCTTGTTCCTTAAAGCTGCTGGAATTCCTTGGTGCTGCAGAATTTTCAAATTCTACAGAATTTTCTAATGCTGCAGAAGTTTTGGTTTCTGCATCAGCTTTTGGAATCTTCCTCTCTTCATCTCTTGGCACCACTTGGACCTTCTCCTTAGGAGCAATAACAATGCCACTTCTAGTGGTGATGGCTTTGGCATGTTCCCTAGGATTAACCACAGTATCACTAGGGAATTGGCCCGGTGGTCTCTCAGTTAGTTGCCTTGATATCTGGCCAATTTGAGTCTCCAAATTCCGGATGGATGCACCTTGGTTCTTCAGCTGAGATCTTGTCTCATTCATAAAAGCATCTATGTTCTGGATATGGTCATTTGTGGTTTTGGCCAGCTGCAACATAGCTTTTTCAAGTTCAGATGGCTCTTTGGGAGGGATGGGAGGAGGTTGTAAATAATGATTGGACTTGTAATCCAACCCACTCCCTTGTGGTCTTCTTGGATAACTGCTACTACTCCCAGAAGCTTGGTTATAATGTCTTTGATACCCTTGTGGAGGTCTCTGATCATATCATACTCCATTGACTTGAATCGGATCAGCCCCACCAAGGTTGGACATACATTGGACTCATGGTCCCCTTGGCAATATTCACAAACAGCTGCACTTGCCTTGATTGAAGAAGCATGAGCCTTGGATGTCTCTAGCTTATCAAATTTGGCATTGAGAATAGCAATCTGTTGTGATAGGAGTTTTTGCTCAGCCAACATTGCATCCGTGCTACCCAAATGGATTACTTCTCTCTTTGGCTAACTTATTATACTCTCATTTTCAGTCCTAGCCAGAGAGTCGATCAACTCATGCGTCTGGGCAGCTGTCTTAGATCTGATAGTTCCTCCGGCTGCTCCATTAATCACCAGTTTTGAATCCGGAAGCAAACCATTAAAGAAGATTTGCACCTTCTTCCCAACTGGCATGTCATATTGAGGACAACGCCAGATTAACTCTTGGAACCGATGCCATGCTGCACACAAGGTTTCTCCATGGAATTGTGTGAAGTGTGTGATCTCATTCACTAGCTTGTTGTACTTCTCCATGGAAAAATATTGAGAAAAGAACCTTGCCATCAATTCTTCCCAAGTGGTTATGCTATTAGAAGGTTGACGGCCTAACCACTTGAGTGCCTTCCCTTTCAAAGCAAAAGGAAAGAGGCGAAGTCTGATGGCATCGTCTGACACTCCTTGGTGCTAAATGGTATCGCAGATCATCATGAAGTTGTCTGTAAAATCGTGAGGGTCTTCATCATCCTCAACTCCAAACTGATTTTTCTGAACCAAACTAATAAGAGTTGGTTGAATATCAAAGTGGTGGGCTTGAATAGGTGGCCTCACGATACTGGAAGGTGGACGGACAAACAATGGAGCAAGAATATTCTCCATAAGTTCGTCCTCCGGCCTTGGCTGCTCATTACGAGGCTCAGCCATCTCTGGTTCCTCTTCAGATTCTTCTTCTAGTGGTCTTGAACAAGATGTTTCTGCTTCCTTTCTTTGCTTTGCTAACTTCCGATTTCGCCTAGCAGTTTTCTCAATCTCCGGATCAAACTAAAGGTTAGCGGGATTAGCAGTACCTCGCATAAACTCTGGAAGCAGATTAGTAACAAAATGAATCCAATCTTAAAGATAAAAATTTATAATAGATTTGGCTAAAACAATCCCCGGTAACGGCGCCAAAAACTTGTTGCGTACTCGGCAAGTATACCGGTTGTACAAGTAATAAAGTGATAAGAAGGGGATTTGTCGTTCCCAACGAGGATTGTTTGACCAAATGAACTATAATTTTGATCAATAAGTTGGATACCAAAATAAATAAGAATAATGTTGTTGTTGTTGTGGGAATCGATTAAATAGATTAAAGCTAAATATAAGCGTAGACTAATGACAACAAGTAAACAAGGTAATAATGATATGTAAAGGCATGTAGCTAGGGCAACCCACACTTAATGCTCCTTCCAATGAGAATGATATTTGACTACTATATTCTGTTATCCAAGCTATTCAGCTAATGTGTTCTTCTTATATTGACTAAGCTTTGATGTCTCTTCCACTTAGTTCTTTAACTCACACTCCAACCCTAATCCCTTAGTGATCTTCAGCAAGTTAAGCATTAAGCAACACATAAACAGGTCAAGCCACAAGCATACATCCCTATGTCTAGGTAATGTAAAGCAAGTTACCACACTTCGGTCTGAAACTAAAGCCCCAATATGTCTATTGTGAACTCTAGCTCTAAGCTTTCACCTAGGTTAGCTAAGTCTAGGTAAGAGATGGAAAGAGAAATACAAAGTGCAGTAAAATAGCTTGTAATAAATGAATCATAGCATTCAATATATCCCAAAGAAATTTACATTAAGTGCTTTGGCCCTAACTACAATAAATGCTCAGCCAAACCTCATAATGGGTGGTTGAGATACAAAAAGAATCATCCCTAGCAGAAGCAAGGAGGAAGAAGATGAAGGAGGAGTCCCCACTTTGGTCTTCAACCTTCCAAACCTAAGCTAAGAGAGCCCAAGCTTCTAAAACCCTAGTGTAGTGTTTTTCTCCCTCCAAAATTCGTGTATTGAAGGCTGAGGGTTAAGGTCTTTATAGGAAGTAAGTGAAATTTCCATTTTGTCCTCTATCAGCTTCAGAATCGCACAGACAGCAGCTTCCCACGCCTGGGGCGTGGATGTCCAGAGAAATTGGCAAATGGAGGCACTTTCCCACGCCTGGGGCGTGGACTTCCAGACAGATTTGCAAAATGGGTCATCTTCCCACGCTGGGGGCGTGGAACTTCATGCTTGGAGCGTGGAACTTCCTTAGCTTCCAAAATTGCTTGAATCTTGTGTTTTCCTGCTATCAAGATGTTCAAATTAGCACAACACATGACAAGAGTAGATTCATCACCATTTTTCATAAACTTATGCAGTTCTAAGCTATTTGTCAATGATTTTTGGCTTTTAGAAGCTTGGAAAGAACATATGCTGGGCGCATATCAGCCGGCGCCATTTCAGTCTCCATTGGTTGAGTTGGTGGTGGTGGTGGTGGAGCTGATATATCCGTATGTTCATAATCCATTTGCTGGGTTGGTTGGGTTGGTGCTGGTGGTGATGGGGATACATCTCTATCTTCGGTATCCACCAATGGCTCTCTATTAATGTCAATGGAGCTAATGTGTGGAACAAAATGTTGATTGCTTGACTGTTCACCATCGTTTAATTCCGCATATATTTTGATAAATCTCGGATCTCCTCCGTCGGATGTGCATGCGTCTGTAACTAAGCCAACATCGTCATCATCTACAATATCCACACCAACCCACTGCACCGGGTTGCCTGATGCACATCTAGTACTCAATCGAGACACAGATTGACCCCGTTGTAACCTCAACTTCTTGTAAATCATTTTCATCAAATTTCGATAGCTGCATCCTGGAGGCATACGAAACATTTTACTTTCTCCTTCAAAGACTTGACCATTCAGTCCTTTATATTTTCTCCCATTATAATATACAGTGGTGATGAAACCATTTCTATTACCACTCATTTGCAAAGATTCAAGCAACAAAATTATACAACTTTTGATTCAAGAAGAAGAGAGAATGAGAGAATGTGTGACCTGATGCAGAAATGGAAGAGGGGGGGTGGTTTTATAGGAGCAATACTACACCTATTTTGCTTTCCCCACCAGTGAATTCGTAGGAAGCTGCCACGTGGCAATTCTCCACGTAATTCGCCCCTGAATCTAGCTAAATATGTGTTGTCTTCCACGAGGCGACACATATTTTGCTACACACCCCAACGAAATAGGTGTCATACTACCACGTGTCCTGCCCGTTTCTGCATGAGCACTAACACATTGACCACATATTTCGTTGGCCCCTATAGCAAAATACTTTGCCAACAAAATTGTGCCACGTCAATTAACGTATTTCACTAGGCCTTGTAGCAAAATACGACACGTGGCAGTATGAGAAATATTATTGTTCCCATGACATTTAGGTATATTTTTTTGAAAGTTGACACTTTGGTCATTGTGCCCCAAAAGAACACATTTGTTGGTATGCTCACCCTGAGGTCAATAATGACGGTAGGATGGAATGTGTTTTTTTTTTCCTCTTATTTTTTAGATGGTCTTGTATAATTAAACAATAAATATAATTTTGTTTCAACAAAAATTTGAATATTAATTCATCACATAAAGAGTGCTGAGGGAAGGGGTCAACACCCTTGCTTGTTCTCAAATTTTTTCAGATTTTTATCATCATTATCATTGTTGACTTTGATCTCGTAATCTTATTTTTATTGATTTGTCATTATTATCATCATTATCATCATAAATCACTCACTTATGGTCTAACAATCTTACTAGCAATGCACCAATACTAAGTAGACCAAGCCACCATTGCTATTAGTTTGACTATTGTCCCAATTGATCAACCACTATTATCATTATCATTGGAGGGAGCAAAGGTTATTTAGCTTGATGTAGGTTGCAAGTTAAAGCCGATCAAGTTAAAATATTAAATTTAATTCATACTTCTAAAACGATAAATGAAAGCCTAATTTTTTAAGGATGTTTACATTCTAAGCTTGAATTAAGCCATAAACATTAATGTCATTATTGCCCATTCTTAATAGAGATGACAATCGACATAGAGTGGACACAAATACGATCATATACTTATTACTTACTAGTGTATTCCTACATTAATGTCCACAATCTATCCATTTTTCAGTCATTATTATTTTGTTGTTGTGGTCACCACTATTATAATAAAATATTACCTTTGTCTTTGTGATCATATTACACTTGTAACCATCATTGTATTTGCTACCATTATTGTGGACACCATGTCATCATTACTATTATAGTTACCAAGAGTTTTAACAATATACTCTCCATTATTATTTAAAATTTATTAGAAACTATAAATTATAAATGAGACTCGTTAAATAAAAAATGAGACCTACTAAATTTTATAATTTTTAATAAACAATATAGTGTGTATTGTTAGTATTTTCCTGTTATTATTTATTCATCAGGGTGAATATTATTGGAAATTTAATTAGAATGCACAAATAATGTAAATTTTTTGTACATTATCATTTAATAATAAATTGACATATATAATAAATTTGTTGATTTTGATAATAATTATTTTACAAGTTATAGCTAAAATGATTTTTAATTAGTTGACAATGTAAAAAAATTGATAATATGAAAAAGTCTATTATCATAATATAAACAATAATATTAATTGTACTTTTAAATTCATGTGTTATATTTTAAAAATAGAACAATAAAAACTAATGGAGTAACATTAATGAGTAATAAGTATATAATACTTTTGATTTAGGTAAAAGATTGTCTTTTTTTCTCTAAATGGGTTGGAGCAAAAGGCTCCCATAACTGAAAAATTGAAGAAGAAAAAATTATCCTTAGAATTTAAAGATTTATTATACTCATAGATTTTCTTTGATCAAGTGAGTTAGATTCATTTAATAACTAAATCCATGAATTATTTAATTGAAAACTTTATAACCAGTGGCAATAATTTACACACCAAACCTAGAACAACTATCAGCTAGCTTGTATGCCTGAAAGATTGTTCTCGAGTCTCCTAATATTAAAATAATTATTAATTTAATTTTTAAAAATACCTTATATGTCAATTTAGTTCATAAATTAATAATTATTTTACAAGTAATAAATTAACAATTGATATGTATAAAATATTAACTTAATGCATCGTATTATATTACATTGTGTATATTATAAAATGACCATATTGTCAAGAGGCAAGAGCTCCACGTTCTTTCATGGTTTTCTCTAGAACTCCAAAATAAAAGACACAGAAAAAAAAAAAAAAAAAAAACAAACAAACATAGACGACCAACATGTGAACCATGCGGGTATTATTTTATTTCCAATTCCGAATATAAATACAGCACTGAAAGTCGAAAAAAGTGAAGTAAGTACATGCTTGGTTTTTTTGTTTGTAGCAAAATAAAATTTATAAAAACATTCAGATATTTCCTTTTATAAAATTGAGTATGAGGATTATTAAATTTATTTTGAAATCCATGCATCGCATTTTAAATTAAAATCCAAACACGTAATAAATAATAAAGATAAATGTAATTATAGTATTATACTCTTCCTGCGGTTTTAGTTTTCCCAGTTTTAATTGTTCAATTTAATCATTATAATTTTTATTATTAAAATTAAGTTTCTCATCCTAAAATGTATCTAATAATTAAACAAAATATAATAAAAACGCAATTGGACATTAATTAATTTGTATAGACTAATAAACAAAATTATATAATATTGAATCAAATTCTTAAAATCAACACTTTTAAGTCATCATTTTTTTGTTTTTTTAATTATATATATATATATATATATAAGTCAATGTTATCTCACTTTTCCATTACATTTTTGTTAATTATTAGATAGAATTTGAAGTTAATAATTTGGTTTTAAGTAACAATTCAATTTTTTTAAAAAAAAAGTATGAATGATCAAAATTAAAAAGATTAAAATCATGTGCAAATATTAAAGTAAAAGAGTTAAAATGTAATTAAGCATCATTAATATGAAGAAAAAAAAAACCTTTAACTTTTTAATATTTTGGATTGCTGGATGAATCATACAATTTTAGTGAAGTAGTATTTGATGACATTTCTTTAGAGTTTGTTTTACCTATAGTTTCACTGTTACATGAATATGAAAACAACAGCACACACTTGGAGCTTTCTTGCTACAGACTAAAAAGGAAGCACTTTGCAATTAATTTTTGCACTTGAGAGTTAGAAATAATGAAATATGGTTCTATTTTGCTACATGATGAAGATATATAGGTGCATGCATGCTTCTATTGTTGCATATCAGAGAAAAGTTATTTGATTTTTTCACTTATCATTTTTTATAAATATCTAATTAAAATTTTATTTAAATCATTTTATTTTATTAATTTTATTTTATTAATTTCATCAATAATTTTGTTTATGTATTTTTATGGTGTTACTAAGAAAGGCAAGTTGAAGTTATCAACATTCTTTATCGATACAAGTCAACTTGTACTATTCCTATTAAGCAAGTTATGACGGGCCAAGAAATTGACTTCTTTTGTCACTCCTATATCTAACCATTTAATTATTTTTTTGACAGAAATCATTTAATTAACTTAGGAAGAATTACCTTTTTTAAAAAAATATTAACTTTTTTTACAGAAATAATTTGTTATACATTTTTTTTCTAAAAGAATTACCTTTTTTAAAAAATTGTTTTTTTTTCGTTTTTTGGTTTTTTATGTGTTCGTTTCATCTTTCCAGAATAATAAAAAAATGAAAAGAATTTAAAATCTGATTAAAATTGGAAGCTATTTTTAATATTTCTCATAAAATGAGTTTTAATATTGTAAAAAAAACAGTTTCTGTTTTTTTAATATCTGAAAAAAATGCTAAATTATTTTGCATCACAATTAATTTTTTTTAATTTTTAACAAATTAGAACTTAATATTTAATAATTGTTAACATAATTAATTTTGTTAAATTTAGTGTCAAATACCAAATTAAACAATATTATAAAAACATTTAACTGCAATGTAAACATATTTTGTTCTACTTCTTTCAAATAATATTATTTTATATTTCTGTATCGATCCTCTCTCTTCTTCTTTTTATTTGTTTTATCTTGTCACCTTATGAATTTTGAGTCAAAGCATATTGGTCCATTTCCTCCTAGCACAAAGTGATTCCCATCTAAGAGTAATTAGGTAATTTCAAACTGGTAGTGCCAATAGTTTTCCTAATAATATTGGTAAGGATCGGTGAAGTTTTGAACTTGCAACCTTGGCAATGTGATACTCCAACCAAATGAGTTAATAGGATAATTATGTTAAAAATAATTAATGTTAATACATATAATATTAATTTTTTTAATATATATTTAATACACATATAATTTTGTAATAATTAATTTTGATCTAATAATTAAATTAATTTTAATTATTAGATCAAAATTATATGAGGAGCACAATTAATTTATAGTTTGATTATTAGATCAAAATTAATTGTTACAAAATTTATTATGTAAAATTATATATGTATTAAATATACATTAAAAAAATTAGTGTTATATGTATCAACATTAATTATTTTTTAACATAATTGGTATATTAGTTGAGTTTGAGCATCGTATTAATAATGCGAAGGTCACATGTACCAGACCGTTCTTACGGATTTTGTCAATCCGTATCCATAAAAAAATAGTTACATATTGTCCAATCCATAAAAAAAAACTCATGAATTACGGATTCGTCAATCAGTATGATGGTTATAGAATCCGTAACTACCGCGAAAGATATTTTTGGAAGTGCACTGTTCATATATGATATATTAAAAATTTGTATGGTGTATGAAGCATATCCCTTCAACTTAAGGCTATATTAATTATGATCCAAGTTCTTCAGACTCACTTACCTGCAGCATGTCTATTGTTCATGTATTATGCGTGCTTGGTTTTCTATTGGCGTCCATGCTTGATTTTTTAATGACAAAAAAAAAAAAAAAAGAAGAAGAAGAAGCTGCAGCATGTCTCAGAATCTCAGCTCCTCTCTCCCCAAGTTCATCTCAATCTAGGAGTTTTCTTTTATTACATTTGATTGAGATTGGTTTCTTTGTATGTTTTTATTAAATGACTTTGTTCTAGTAATATTTTACTCGCATTGAATTTATATATAAACAAAAAAATAATCTTGTATATTAGACTTAAATATAAATAAATTATTTTATTTTATTTTATTTAATGTTATCATTCTTAAAATATTCTTTATTTAATTCTAATTTTATTTTTAATTACTCTTTTTTATGCATGATAACAAGTTTCAATGAAATATATTTAAATTTTTTTTACTTAAATTTAAAAAAATTAAATGATGTTAACTAATTTTCTTAATTAATATAAAATTAATTATTTTTGTTTATATATGACTCTAGATTAAGTAATTGATAACATGTCAAGACTGACACATTATTAGTCATGTACATATGCGTTATTTGTTGTATGTAGTTGGATTAATAAATGCTGATTTTTTTTGGTGTTCTTGTGTGCACTACAATTTACTAAAGATAGTAAATAATTGAAAGCTAAATTTAAGTTTTGATGAATTAAAATTACGACAGATTTAAAATTAAATCAACGGTAATAGACCCTTGTACTCCAAGGGTGTCTTTGAATGTGTTGGAAAATATAGGATGGGAAATAAAAGAGGAAATGAGCAAAACTAATCTCTTGTGTATTGAGATTTATCACTTAGTTTTTGCAGACTTCTAAACTGTACAGCAAGAGCTTAAACAGAAAAGCCACAAAGTCTCTCATTGTGCGAATTATGACTAAGCTAAAAGTAGATAACTAGATATCATTAGCGCACACTTATAACTAGATTTTTCTGAACATAAATAACTTTTAAACAAACTTATTTTTGCTTGCAAGTAAAATAGAAAAATCTGTCTATTAAATAATTTTGCCTTTACACGTTGAATTTTTTGTATACATTTATTTAATGATAACAACATGGATATAAGCTCCAAATCAAAATCTTAATAAATAATAGTCTGATGTACTTTCATAGTAACTTGTAGAAAAATATTGAAAAGAGAATGTCAAACCTTAATTAGTTAGATTAAGGATGTGTTATAACTCATGAAGTCTACTTAAAATCTTACCTACTTCAACCAGTGGCTAATTAGCTTCTTGATTTAGCTTGAAATCCAAATTCTAAATCTACCTTTTTCAGGTTCTAAAGTTTTAAAAGTTAGGCCAAGCTAGCTATAAAGTTTGTGATGTGGGAAGAGTTTTCAAAATTTCATAGCGGTCTCGGAGGATTCTAGTTCAACCACTCCCTATGAACTTCGGTTGAAGAAACATTATCTGTTAAGGCAAATACATAAACGTTAAGAGCTTTTCAAAATCACTTCCTTTTTATTACAAAACAAAGTAGATGCAACCACAGTTGCCAGAACTGGTGGGGACTGGTGACTCTTACCACATCATTGTACTATTATTATCAACCTTCTTCCTTCCCTCCCCCAAAGGCCAAATAGTGTCTATGTTGGAACACACACAACCAGAAGTCAGTATCTTCGGCTGCAGAACCCAAAAGAATTTGGTCAGCTCACTGACATTACCAGCTACTCTGACCTGAAAAAAACAAACACATTCTGTCAATGTTCCAACCTCCACACAAAATTACAAATTATGTTATCACTGCCAAGCTTAGACCACTCAATCTGACCCTCAGCTTCCATCATCAAAATCAAAATGCTAAGACCATATTAAAGGTCACACTCATATCAATATAGTTTGGTATGATTTACAAATAATTATGTACCTTAAATATATAGTTAGAGATTCAATCTTGCATGGATCAATATTTGTAGAAAAATACAAGTTTTTTAAATAAATTTCCTTATTAGTGTAGTATGATTGACAATTAATCATGTCCCTTAAATATATAGTTAGAGATTCAAGTTGTATGAATAAATATTTGTAGAAAAATATTAATTCTTAGATGAATTTCAGCTTAGAAAAGATTAATTTTTTACTCTAGGAGATGACAATGTTTCAAAAAAAATAAAAATGGCCACAATCATTGATCAATGTGTCATTCTTTTCCTTTCCTAGCGTTTGAACTTCAAAGAAGATAGTAAAAGTGCCACCTCAACGCGTCCCTAGAGAGGGCTTCTGTTTGCACAAGCAAGGAAATAAAAGGACAAATTTAGCTATGAAGCATGAACTGACTAGTCAATGGCCAAAAGCAAAGTAGTAAAAACCCTCACTCTAACTTGCACCTTCTCACACACATTCAAATGCAAATCCCGCCACCCTTCTCTTTCGTATAACAAAATTCGAATCCAACTTTTGTTGCTCCCATCCCATAACCATTGCCTTACTCTTTGGAGAGTCAGCGAATCCAAAAAGAAACCCCATTTCACTTTTTTTTATCACTCTATTCTCTTTAGCTCTTATACTTGTTTACTAAACCATTCAATTCAATATGAAGCTCTTGACATCATCATCATCATCTTATTCATCAATACCATCATCTTCATCCACCCTCAGTTTGGACCCATCTTTGTGCAACTCCAAAAGTGTCACTGCAGGGTGTCTCACAGCCATCTTGAGAAGGATTCTCTAGAGCAGATCTGCTCTGGAGGTCTTCCAACACACCCATCAGACCAAATCAGAGAACTTGAATCAATGTCAAAGATCAGTGGCAAAGTTCAAGAATTGAAGACTAAACAAAACACTGAATCTACCACCACCATCACTTCTTCTACTACTACTACTACTATTACTCGTGGGATAGTAGAAAGGTTAATGGGTTTGGAATCAATGGTAGATAGAGATACAAATACAACCAATGAAGCAACATCAAGTTCTTCACTTCCACGTAGCAAATCCATGAACTCTATGGACTATTTGGGGGAATGCAAGCGAATGGAGGGTCTCCATAAGCGTGCTAAGTCTTCATCATTCCGTGAGGTTCCAACTTTCCACTTGCATGAAAATGAGAACTTCTTGGTACTCAGCTTCGAAAGTGGATGTGATGGTGGAGAATTCAGGTCCCAAAAAGGGTTAAAAAAAGAAAAGGGTTCAAAAGAGAGAAGTGAGTTGAAGAAAAACAAGAGAGAAAAGGTGCATGATGAGAAGGAGAAGGGGAACTTGTCTGACATGTCTTCTGCCAATGTTGGTAAACATAGACTTGAATTTGCCAACACTTCAGCACTGTTCATGGCTTGTTCTGAAAAGGAGTACGTTGGTTCAGAAACTGAGAGATTCTCACACCCCGCGAAGCGCAAGGAAGTTACCAATGGTGAGAAAGTGAAGACGAGAAAGAAGGGAACAACATGTTATGCTGAAAAGAAGGTGGACACTGAATGTAGCTCAGAAGATTCAAGCCCAGTTTCTATCTTTGATTTTGAGCGTGAAGCTCCTGGAACAGGTTTGTTTCTGTTTAAGTTGAATTCAATTTTGAATAGTTCTAAATCTCCTACTAAGTGAAGTATTATATATGTTTTATATTTCTAACGCATTAAATGTACTTTTTTTTTAAAGTGTGTTTAGTTGCATGTTATAGAAATGTGATTTTTCATGTTTGATAAGAAACTGATAATTACAGTTTCCAAGTTTTTTTAATAAATGGATATATTTTATCTTTTCGTTTCTAATTATAAGGTTTTTTTAGAAATTTATTTGTCTACTTTCATAAAATTCTTTTATAATTTTTAAATGTATTAATTATTTTTTCTTCTAACAATTAAATGGATAAAAAGATAAGAAAATGATAATATAAATAATTAACACTTTTAATGTAATTAACTAAATTAATTATTTTTTAAAAATTATAAATTAGTTAAAAGAATTTTATAATTAAGAAGAATGGAGAGAGTAATGTTATGCATGTCAATGAATTTCTAAATAAGTAGTTAATACTATCCATAGTAAGATTTATATGAGAATCTTATTTGATCAATTTTTCCTTACATGGTTGTAGTAGTTATGTATTTTGTTTTACATTCATCATGTCAGCTAAAGAGTTTTAAATAAACTGGTTACAGAGGTGGATTCTTTTGGTGTTGACACGAGTTGGAGAAGAAAATTGTCACCAGAGCTTGAAAATGAGCAGCTTGATAACTTGATGATTGAGGAGATGAAGGCTAATATAATTGAGGACAACAAACATGAAGGGTCAAAGAAAAATGAGAAGCAAAGCCAGGAGTGTGTAGATATTTGGGGAGAAATTTGTAGGCTAGTTGAAGGTGAATTGGGATCAAATAAGTTAGAGGAAGGGTTGTGGAAACAAGATGATATTGAAAGTGTGTGTGCAGGTTTTGAGTCGCAAATTTTTGATCATTTGTTATATGAGCTTATAGATCAACTTGTTGGCAATCCCTTGAAAGCATTGCAACTTCAAAATTAATGAACTGGAAAAAGATTTTGATTCTCTTCTCCCTCTCATTATGTTCAAATTCTGATTCTGTCTCTGTCATATGGTGCATCAAGGAAGATTCTGCATCCTTTTGCTAGTTTAGATGATGCGATGTGTTTCGATCGTGCTTTATCTAAATATGTCACATGGTACGAGACCATAGCCTTAGCCTTATTGTAATAATATCAAATATGAAACATAAGAAATAGGGTATACATGCTACGATTGATTCTTGCATAATCCAATTTTAGGGAATAGGTGAGGATCTTTCTAACAGTAGTAGTAGTATTTTATAAAAAGAAAATAAACATACTTAACAGCTTTAAAAAAATACATATTTAATGTATAGGAAATTTAAAAAAATGTTTAATATTTTTTTATCAAATAAAACAAAATTAGTAAAACAATGTCCTGAACAAAGCACGTTAAAAATGGGATCACTTAACCCAATAAACATTCCTCACATAAAGGCACTTCCTTTGTGGGTTGCGGCTTCATTCGCTTTTGTCCCGTAAGATGACAAATATTGAAGTTCGGATCTAAATAAAATAATTTTATTTACATAATTCCTATACCTTTGGTATAAGAAAACAATGAAAAACACATTATAACCACCCTTGTGTAGTTGTGCATCTTTAACTTCCAAAGAATTAAAGAAATATAAAGATGATTAAAAGTATTGATGTGGAAAAAGTTTAGAATAATATACACTGCACAAGGCACTAGCGAGCAAGTCAATTTCAATTTCACGAGGCAACTACGAGTCTAGTGCAGTTTTTTTCTTTTCTTTTCTTTTTCCTACACAATAAGCCAAAATGCTTTATCCACTAAAATGTTAAAGCGACCTTAGAGAGTTTTTTTTTTTCTATCTTTAAATTTCTAGTAAGAAAAGTATAAAGAGGATTGAAATTGTAAAAGCATCGATGTGCAACTAACAAAGTTCATCATGAGGCAATTACAAGTGTAGTGCAGATGGGTTTTTTCTACACGAGTCCAAATGTTGTGTCGACTAAAATATTAAAGCTACAACTGATTTGAATAATAAGAATAGTACGAAAAATCAATATCTCAATCAACACGAAAACCGAATTTACCTTTTTTAATTTGTCACTAGCTGAATTGTATTTTAACCTCATCTATTATTTTGGTCTCTTCCTTCTGTATATAAATCATATAGATTCGTATAATTTCGTCTCTTTACGAAATAGTGAAACTCTTTGATTTTCTACACAAAGGGCCAAATGCTGTACCCATTAAAATATTAAAGCTACCTTGGAAAAGGACATTTTCACCCGAAAGAGTTCAACCATATATCGGTGAAGAAACTTATAAGCATGAAAACATTATCCAATTTTTTATATGCATGTTCATGTTGGCTTAAATGATAAAAGAAAGAAAAAAAGTTAATATTGACTATATTGTTATGTTGTTAATCATTCTTAAAAAAATTACATGGTATCCTTTTTAAGAACTTACTGGAGTTGACTCTAAAGATGATTACTTTATATATATGTAAAAAAAATCTATCACAAAAAGAATAAGTATAAATAAACTAAAATCTAGCTTAAATTTAACTGGTAATGATAGTTACTACCTTAGCTTTCAATCCAACAAATCAAGTTCTTCTATTATTTAAGTTTTCAGTTGAGTTTGAATAAAACCTATAAGGATTAAGGTGTCAAATAAAAGCAGCTTAGAAGCAGCGTAACCCATTTTTAATCCTCCTCACCCTAGTGCTTCTTTTTGTCATTAACAAATTCAATGTCCATATAGCTGACAATTATGGACCGAAATATTTATAGAAAAGTCTGAATTAGTGAAACTGTTCAATGTCCAAATGAAAAAGGGTTGTTAAAAGCCGTATGATAAAAGCCAAGTGCAATACATTAAGCTTTTCAGAATGCTTTTTCTTAGTGCTTTACAATCCTCCACATTCATAACAATGAATGAAACTTTGATTGCCAAAAAGTACCAGGCAGAATCCACAAAGGAGTAGGTGGAGCATATGGAAAAAGATCTTATAAACACAAACACACAATAAGTGAGTGTCAAAAGAAGATATTTTGATTCTTAATATGAAGGTAACTTAAAAGCAGGGGTTAACTACCCAAGTGCAAACAAAATCCTTAACATCTACTTCACTCTATGTGAAAACTGCATCAGCAAGTCAGCTTAGGATCATATATTCATATTTCAAAGATGTTATATGAATCCCAAAATCTAAAACGCAGTGTTATATCTACACACTACAAGTGTCACACAGTGTTGCAGAATTTAATAGGCCTACGTTAGTTCAACTAAGCTATTACTAGATTGGACCCACTTGATCATTCGTGTATGGCTAATGGGAAAAATCAAACTCGCCAATATTGACTAACAATAGTGTTTTTTTTTTTTTTTTCATTTGCAATGACATAGCATCCGTTTACCCAGCAGCGAGACATTATTGCATCCATTTAAAGAATTAGAACTAGTGACAAGGTCAAAACATAGACACGCTAACTGACTTATTCTACTGCTGCAACAATAAGAAAACTAACTACTAATCTTTTTGAGGTAAAAACGAGTACTAATCTAACACACTTATTTCTCCTACTATTAACTAAAGTTCATTGAATACTAATCATAGATGGAATTCATTAAAGTCTTAATTGCTCCTTGCATTTACATTAAAAAAAATTATTTAATAGAAGAATTTATGATCAATTTTTTTCATATGTAAATTTTTTTTGACCTAACGATAACCAACCACATACTAAAGAGTGAAATTATTCTCTTAATAGATTGAAAGATATTCATAATATTTAATCCAAGACCAAAACAAAAAAGTCTTAGTAGAAGTTACAAATTTTATAATTTTCAATAAATTTGAGTTAATAATAACGAGTTTGATAAAAAAAAAAAAAAGTGTTATTTACATTTCTCTAATAAGACTGATGACTTGTAGCAAACACAGCAAAATATCCAAGAAACTTACACTGAATAAAATGGATGAGCCGTGAATATGTGATGCAAATTGAGAATTGGAATTAATAAAATTATTACATCTCCAGTCTCATTATATTGAATACTATATCCCCACTACAATGTACATGCTGTAATTCGGTCAATGGAAAGTTACCACTTACAACTCAATAGAACATATAAGAAAGAAAATAGATCAGGAAAAAAATAGAATCAATGAACCCAGTAACGGGTAGTAGTTACTGAAGCAGAAAACTTGCGTCCTGCCCAACTTCTATATCCTATGGCCTTGGTAGGCTATTTTACCATCCCTTTTGCAAATTGTCATCTAACTAAATTCTATAAAATTAAAAAAATAAATCACTAAATAAATAAACCGTTGAGTTGCAAGAAAGAGCCACCGCGAAATCGCAATCACGCCACCATTTGCTCCTGGTCCAAGTACAATTGCTCCAGCCATGCTGGAATCGCATCTGTTCCGTTGTGGCATTGCAGTAGCTTTCGCTGATCTTCCACACTATATTCACCGGATTCTGGTGGAGCATCCTTCACAAGTGAGTTAACCCAAGACACATCTGGCTCATCATCAACATTTGCTGACATTTTGGTTGAATCCTTTGTTAGAGGACTGCTGCTTCGAAATCCAAAGGAAGCAGATTTCCTCAGCTTATTCAGCTCTTCTCCATTTATGGCCCAATCTAATTTTCCACCAGGTGAGCCCCAGTTAGAGAACGTAGAGGGCTTTGGAGAAGAAAGATCAGAATGATGGTTCACCACGCTACGCTCAATGAAGCTCTGGCTCCGCTTTGCAAAGGCAGCAGCTCTTGGATTCAAGGCCACCGTGGCTGCTTCGCCAGACTGATCAAGCCTGAAGGAGCGTGATCCAATCACATTCGAAGTAGAAAGGCTGGATGAATAGCCTCCTAGCTGCTGGTTCATATTCTGGCACATCTGGATTCCGGTTGGAGATTGCAACTGAGTTCCTGCAACATCAAGTGAGATTCCATGGTATTTAGACAAAATTGATGGATCGAGTGATCCAAACATATCTTCAAGGTTAGCAGGCTTCACCCCTGAAAGCCTATTTAACTCAGTGCGATCACTCAAAGGAACATGGAAAGATGGACTATTAGGCATGGAATTTTTCCAGTTGGGAGAGGAAAGACCAGATATCTCATCCATCATTAGCTGCTGTCTGCGCCGATGTGTTTCAAGTCCAAGCAGTTCAATATCTAAATCAATGTCTCTTGCAGTTGATGCAGTCTTCAATCTGCTTTTGGGCAGCTGCAGGGTAGGGACCGAAACATTAGATTGAGACCACATGGATCCAGCAATGGGAGAAGATGCTCCAGATGGAGTCAAAGGTGGTGTTGAGGTAGGTGGCATCAAGACAGATGGAGAACCAAGTGCAATTGGGCTAACTGAACCCATCTCCAATGCAGAAGCACTAGCAGAATAGGACCTTGGAGAAGGAATAGCAGAACCAGTAGAAGCATACAAGGGGCGAAGCTCCTCAGGGTTGTGAGCAAAGAAGCAAACCCTCCTTGTGCATCCACCCTCATCCTTGCAAAGTCGAGTCCGGTACTGGGCAGGGTGAAGCCAGCACTCAAAAATACCATGTGCATACTCACAGGCATCGCCCTTGCTGCAAGACCCCTTCCTGAACTCAGGACAAGGGACACAGCTGTAATGATATTTCCTCGGATCACGCCGCCTTGCGTTTTCCCCTGGATGAACAAAGGGGCACTCAGTCCAATCATGAGAATACGCCCTTGAACAAGGCTTCACTTTGAATGTATACATCCTAAACTCATCAGTACCATATATCCCATTCTTTATGTCTGGAAGGGAGAGATCAATGGGATAATCTTTTGAAACACGAGGTGTAGTCATATCTTGCCTTTGTTCCTCAATTTGGTCAATCACTTCTGGAAGTGCAAGACATGCCTGACCAGCATCACTTGTACCCTCTAGGAGGCCCTGTAGCACCCTTGACCTTTGACTGAAGATAGAATTGGCCACAGAGCCAATCAAGTCAATTGGCCGGTTACCGTTGGCATCAACAGCATTAACATCAGCAGATGCATCAAGCAAAAGCTTGACAACCTCAACGGAAGCGGTAGAGCCCCCAGCAACCGCACAATGAAGAGCAGTAGCCCCATCTGACCTACTAGCCCAATTAACATCGACACTACCCGTTCCAAGGATATAGGTTGATACACCAAGGCTTCCAAACAAGGAAGCAACCATGAGAGGTGTCCTCTCTTCGTATCCTATTTTCTTCGAGGCAACACACCTTCCATACCAAAACCCTACCCCATCAACATCATGACCCTCCTTTTCAACCGCATCTTTGAAACTAATCAGATCATCTGCTGCCGAAAACTCAAGCAAAGCTGAAATTTTATGATGCATCCCTTCTTTTGCATACTCCTCCATGACCAAACCAAATTGAGAAGGTTTCCCCTTGGAAACACCGCACATGGAGATATGTAATATATTCCCTTCAGGCCTCAGCAGAATCTGACAAATCACAGCAGAGAACAGGTTTAATACGCTATTGTACCAGAAAAGAAGTTTCAAATATAAAGCACTGAAAAATCAATCTGAGATAACAAAAATAAAACAGATAAATGCAAATTAAGGGGCAGATTCTCCCCATGTTGGGAAAAAAACAAAACAAACGACTTGGAAAGTTATTTTGCAACAAGCATACATCAAATTGACAAAGAATCATTCTTTCAGTTAATTATAGTTAGGTACCAACAGCTATAAAAATTAACATGAATTCAGGTAACAACAGAAACGAGAAATCGTTGCAAACAGAAACAAAATAGCATGTACAACCTGTTCTATGTTTCTTTGTTGGTGAGAGAAAGAAAAAAGAAAAAACGCATTTTTTTAACATGGTACACATGACATGATTTTTCATCATCATCAATCAACAACACTCTCAGGCCAAAACCCATCATCAATCTTCTGAATTTTCTTGGCAACCAAGGAAAAAACACAAGAGTTTCAAGCACGAAATAATAAAGTATTCATTTTTACACTCAAATTGAGTGACTCATTAACGAGAGAAGAGAAATCAAGGAGCAAGAACAAACGAAAAGAAACATACCTTGGGTGACACAGACACACAAAACAAGGAAGTCAGGCTCTGGGTTTGTGCCTGGTCTTTAAAACTAGCAAAGTTTTTTGGGAGAGAGTGGAAGACTTTTCTTCTTCCCTTGTCATTTATATTTTTTATTATTTTAGGGTTTGGGTGCAAGTGGACCCCACCTAGCTTCTTACCAGTCACCAGTTGCTCTTCTTGTTTCGCAACTTCATTACTTCATTTATAGTTTTTGTACTTTTTTTAACTTGGAAAATTACATTTATTTTTAAAAAATATATTTTTGAACGTTGTTTGTGTGTTTGTTTAAACATTTAAATGATAAAAAAATCGGACAAAAAATCTTACTTATTTTTAATATTTTTTTAAAAACTTATAACTACTGTTTATAATAAAAAGTAAACAAAAGAAAATACAACTTTTACTTTTCAAAAAAGTTGTAAAACTTAGATTACTTTTTATACTACGCTCTTAAAATTACTTTTCCAAAAAAAAATTAAGTAAATGGTCCTTTATTTTATTAAAAAAACTTAACATTTGTTGCCGAAAATTAATAAAGATATATAAAGAGAGAACCGAAAGAAAAAGATAGAAAGAAAACATAAAGAAGATCT
>PYAF01004197.1:1044699-1067377 GCA_007407185.1 Glycine tomentella
AAAAAAGAAAAAAATATATGATTTTATAATTATTTATCATATCATCTCAAAATTATATTGTTATCAATGAAAGATATTTACATTATATCCATATAAAGAGAAACATATCGAATTTAACAAATGAAAGACATTTACTCAATGGACAAAAAATAGATGTGATTGTTTAAACGTTTTAGTATTATTCTTTAATTTAATTATAGTTTTACAACGCTGATTTATATTGATTTTAAATATAAATTTGTTGTCCTTGTTATTAAAGTAAAATTCTAATTTTTTCAATTAAAAACATTAAAATCACTTAAACAAAAACTTATCTAAATTTTTCAAAGATGATATTCATAACACTTTTTCCATAAAAGTTAACTACTTTAAGAAAAGCCCTCGTTAAAACTTTATTAAGAAAGTATTGTGGAACAGAAACCTAATAAAAAATAGGAATAAATCATTCTACATGCAATAAAACACTAGTTCATTAAAAACTTTATAAGGAAAATCCGATAGAAGAATCACGATTAAGGATAAAAATGTGTATAATAATATAAATTTAAAGTTCTAAGTTGATGAAGTCTAATATCTAATATCATGGACAAATTTTCTAAATCCTTAACGAATCATTTCTTTACTTGGACAATGCAAGTAATATTATTCTCATATAAGATTGCTGATAGCATTTTATTGAAGATAAACCACATGTCACGTATATATATTAAATCATAATTCTTAACCAAAATATAATATTTACTTGCCTAATTTCACGGATTTGTTTTCTTGGGTCGGGGATAAATATTCCCCTATATCAATGAATCCCTCGAATTTTTATTAAAGGTTGATTTTATATTTTAAATACACTTAATGCATACATAATTACACACAGATACAACATATCGAGTAACAAATTATTTGAGTTTGAGTATTATGTTGATGAGATTTTTTAAATCTTTTTTAAATTTACTTATATTCAATTTAAAATTAATGTTTTTTTAAAATTTTGGGGTCCACAGGAACGAGGATAGGGAAAAAATCTCCAACAACTAGGATCAAAAATGAGGACAAGAAGTTAGTTGGGGAGACGGGGAGCGAAAGAGTACCTCTCATCCCGTCCTGCCCCATTAACATCCCTCTATCTAATTATGTGATATGAATATTAGAATCTCTTGTTATCACCATAAAATGATCATGCTACAACATTCGAACAAATGTCTTGTTTGTAGGATACAATTATGGGAGTCAAACAAATATCCCTGAATATAACAAAATATATGTTTGTTAATTATTAATTATTTAATTTAAATAATATAAATAAATAAGATCTTGACATATTTATTTTTAATATTTTTCTGGATTTGTATCTAATTTTAGGTTATTTGTAAAATTTGTGCTTAAATATATTTTTGAGTAAATTACATATGTAAATTACATATGTCTCATGATGTTTAAAGGAAATTATACATGTTTCTCTTCGTTTTGTAAAACCTACACATATTTCCTTCAGATTTAAGGAAATTACACATGTATTTCTTATATTTTTAAAACTTACACAAACCTCTTAAATGTCGTTTAAACATTTGGTAGTAACAAGTCATGTGTGTTGACTATTTTGATTAAAAAATATTAAAACATACTTTTCGTCCTCATAAATACTAAAATGTTCAAATTCATCCTGCAAAAAAATTTATCTATTTTTAGTATTCACAATAAATTTGTTACTTTTTGCTTGAAACTAGATTTGGACACATCTGAACCTACATGTTGTTATTATAGAATGTCAAATTTTTCAACTTTTTTACATTGCTTTTTCAATTTTTTTAATCAAAATTGTCAACGCACATGGCTTACTAATATCAAATGTTTATACGACATTTTGGGAATTAGTGTAGGCTTTAACAATAAAAAAGGAGACATGTGTAATTTCTTTAAATCTCATGAGAGACATATATAATTTCCATAAATATCGAGGAAGATATGTGTATATTTTTCAAAAGAATGAAAGACATGTATAGTTTCCTTAGATTTCATAGAAATATATGTAATTTATTCTATATTTTTAACCACTCCAATTGAAAGCAAATTTGTTTTTGGTCTTCTAAATTTAAAATTAATTTTTTAGTCTCATTTTGAAGAAGAAAATAGTCCTTTTACCCAAATATTCTCTAAATGTCATCCAAATTTACACTTTGAAAGGAAAAAACACATGTAAATGGAATGTTTGATAATAAAAATGTAAAATCAAAGTGGATTGTCTTGAGAATAAAAAAAAAAGTAAATTGTCTTGTTAAAGACTTGTGATATGTTAATTATGTAAGCAAAATGTCTAGTTGCACTTGGACAGAATTTCAAAATATAAGTGGGAAATACATGTTGATTTATTGATTTTATTTTTATCTTTTAAAAACATATTTGAAAATAATATCAATCTTGTCTTTTAATTAGCCTGACAAAATATTCAATAACAATTAATATCATCCAGTTTATTAATTTAAAAAATTTAATGGCATTTAAACTTTTAAAAGATATCTACCGTTACATTAAATTATACTTTATTTGAAGTGAGTCATTTGACATGAACTTACATCTATATTATATATAAATCATTTTTCTTTTGCATCTTCCACCAACCTCAATTCTCATTTTCCTACATTTTCACCTCTATTGTCATTAAAATCATATTTTCAATTTTAAAGCATATTAAAGATTAATAAATTAATATATTAATATTAAAAGAGTGGAATAACCGTTCACATCTCCACCTCAATTGTCATTAAAAGCTCCACCTTCGTTTGAATCGTTTCAAAATTTCCATTAAGGGTGAGTAAGAAAAAGACTTGAGGACTTAGTAGCTAGCATTGCTCGAGCAACCCTACATTAAGGGTGATAAGGTAACACTAAGAGAAAATATTAAAGTTAAGTGGTTTGTGAGGTTCAACCTTGGAGAGTGTTTAGAGAAGAAAAGTCAGAATTTTGCTGCTAAAGTAAAGGCCCAACTTGCAACATATAAAAGCTCTTTCCTATAATCTTTCGTTGTTCTATATGAATTATGCATATAATTGTTTGTGTTTGATCATAAATGTTAAATTTTGCACATGGAAGATTATCCATTGTTCAACAAGGATTGAAAATGCATAAATGACATCAAAAAACCTACTTTTCATTGTGAAATACACTATGCAATAGTAAGATTCCATACTTCCATTTCAATAAATAAAAAGTTGAGTTTCTAGTCTTCTAAAAAGTGTTCCTCATCGAAGGATTTTTTAATAATAGTGAAGTTTTCTTTCTTCATTCCTTGAACAAACAACTGTTTGCAACTGATGTTTCTTCTGCATTTTTGATATCATCGTTTTTCTTTCTATGTAACAGTATTTATATTTGTTTTTCTGATACTAATTTTTTTGTCTCTTTTTACTCAATTTTAGCATATGTCGTATGATTTTTGTGAACATGCTTTTTCTTAATTAGCATTGCAATATGGTTCAACTATTCGATTTGAGTGCAACAACAAATGACCTTGGAAGTTAATTTGGAAATCAAATAATCCTTTGTATTGTGATCTTATTGGTGGTAGGAAAATGTGTTGTCAATCTAACAAATTTGTCGGAGGAACCTATAAAAAGATTGGAGTACAATGAAATTGATGTATAGTAATTGAATAAGCCATCAAGCACTATCATATTTGAGGTTGATTTAGATATTGTCTAACAACTAATGCCCTACAATTTGCAGCACACTTATTGTTTAGTATATCAAGTATCCATTTAGAATTTTGAATATTTCATTTGATTCTCAATTGTTGGAGATTTAAATTTTCTATAATCAGTTGTCAAAGTTTTGCCATGTTAGTTCAAATGAAATAAATCATTTGTTTATATTATTTGTATCACATTCATAAGAGTAATCATAACTGATTTCAATTTATCTTTTATCCATAATCATTGATTTTTATATATAGCATGCTTTACACCGAAGATAATAGCAGCTCAAACTTTTAGTTGCATAATTCATATTTTACAAAAAATGATATGCACTGCACTTAAGATTAAAAGCAACCTAAATTGGTGACATGCATGGAGTAAAAAATGTTGTAGAATGACTTACATTTAAAATAAGAAACTAGCAAAAAAAAACATGTGAAAAAAAATATCAAAGTTAGTTCATTTCTTAACTCGGCCATTAAAGATTTTAAATTGATGTCAAAATATTGATTATTAATGTTAGAGATAAAAAAAATGTAAGGGTTACTTTTTAATTTTCTTTGTAATAAGATATTTTCAATTAATTTCAAGATATCAGTTATTAATGTTAGAGATAAAAATGTAAGATTATTTTTTTTTCTTTATATTAGTAAGAGTTTTATGAGATGCCATGAGTAGCCGTGCAAATGTCATGAGCCAATTTTATTATCAGGAAAAAATTAGTTCTTACAATTGAGTTATATTATGTATTAGAAAGCTTTGGATATATAATAGATTTATACTTCTAAAATATTGTACAAATGCATACAAAGATATTGGTTGCAAATATATATATATATATATATATATATATATATATAACTTGTGTTTTGTTTTCTTTTGTTAGACATATTGTGACTGTTTGTATGTTTTTAATTTCATTCGATGATGTATTATTGTTACATATTTAATTGTTATGACAAAATAAATATTAAAAAAAAAATTAGCTTGTCCTTCGTGCGGGTAACCTAACTAGTCAAGATTAAATTATGTTCTATGCAATAAATTTTATACCAAATTTCTATACTTATATATTTCAAATCACTAATTAAATTAATAATTTATTAAATATAATTAAAAATATATATTTACATATATGATAAACTAAGAAATTTAATTTAATAAAAGTTTATTCAAATATCAATAATATATATATATATATTAAAATATTAATAAAAATATATTAAAAATAGACGTGTCAATTAGAAATTTCTATTATCACCTTTTTTTTATTGTAATAGGTTAAGTTTATGTTATGACTCGTTGCATTTTTATGACTTATTTACTTTAATGTAATGATATATAAAATTAATTTAAAATTAGACAATAAATGTATAAATATATTGTTAGAAAGTAATAATCACGGTATCACCACTAGCAAGTTATTTTGGAAAATTTTATTTATTCTGGTGTGGATGACAGGCAAGTTTATATTTTTTAGTTTCAATAGGATTGGCGTGAATGACAGGCATGCTTATATTTTTTAGTTTCAATAGAATTTCTTACCATTTATTATTATTTAAAAATAATCAAGTTGTTAATGACTAAACTAAACCAAAAAATAACTCTTCACTTGCAACATTATCGAAAGCTCCTTTTAAAATCAAACAATTTCATCTAATTAAGTATGATTGTATATGTAATAGCTAATTTGTTTACATATAACAGATAAACTCTTAAAACTACTTGTTATATTATTAGTTGACACCTTTTTCTTTTGGCTTATCATTTAAAAATTATAGGTTTAAGTAGTCATTGAATCATGCACTTGCAAAAACTTTTTCTTATAATTTTTATACTTAAAAACTTTCACTTTTAGTTTCTACACACCAATTTATAGTTCGCATACATATTATTTTAATTTCTTTAAACCTTACAATGAGAATAAAATGAATTAAAAAAATGATTTTTAGGAGAAAAAGAGAGGACGTTTTTAAATATAGGAAGTACGGAAATTTGACAAATATAAAGATCAAATAAGTAACTAAACTAAAATTATAATTAAAAGAACTTGCATAGCCGGAAATTAATAAAGTTAAGATAATTTTTTTAGAAAACTTATTGTAATATTCATTTTGGTAAAAATAGGAAAAACAAAAAAGGGATAGAAAAATAAAATCACTTATAACTTTTGACATTAAAAAATAAAAATGGAACCCAAATTTTGAACAGAAGTGAAAGCAGAAAAAGGGGTGAAAAACAGAGACATGTGGGCCCGGCGGCGCATAATATCCAAAGCTTGTTCCAATAGTGGATGACCACGTGTCAATGTTAATCTACGAACGGCCACACTAAAGCGACCGAACCTCAAATTCCGGATGCTCACGCCTTTCGCGTTTTGGATTTTATGGCTTGGAGAAGTTTATCGTGCGTCACCGACTGTTACGCGTGCAAAGTCACAGTTACTCGTTGCTGACGATGTGAACCTTTTTTATTGGTCTGTCGTATTTTTTCGGTCCGCGGTTAGCTTGGAAGACTATTATCCGTACTTTATTTTAATTACTCAAAAATGTTCATAAACATCTATAATGCTAAGAGACACAAGGAAAGGAGAAAAAATAATATAAATAACATAATATTTATGATATAATAGAAAGAAAAAGATATAAATAAATTAGAGTTGTTAGTAATTTATTTTAAAAAAAGATATTTATTGATAAATTAGTGGTTCCAATAATATTAAATTCGATTTCCTTTTTAATGATATTTCGTGTTTTAGTTTTGTTAACGAATAAAATATAATAGGGTGAGAAGAATTTCATTAAAGATGATTAGTCAATTTTTTATAAAAATTAATAATTAACAAATTAATAAATATTCTGTATGTAATATGATTTAAAAATGTTTATATATTCTTCTTCTTATTTATCATTCATTTATTGTTTATTATTGTGGGAGGAGGAATTCAATCAAGATAAAACTAACAATTAAAAAATTAATTTCGGACGTTGAAGATCTTGATGTTATCGAATTGTGATGGGGATAATGGTGTTTTCTAGAAGATCTTTGTCGTCTGTAAATGTTCTTATTTTTCTCAAAATTTATTTGACGGCTTCGCAATTTCATAGTTTGTTAAAAAAAGATAAATATGAACATATACATTTTGTTTGTGGCGAAAGACACAAAGTTGTAGAAGTAAAAAAAATAAAAATAAGAAAAGCTTAACTTTAATATATTTGCAAAACATATAATCACACGCACAGTTAGTGTGTAATCATATTTTTAAAATTAAACTAACAATTTAACCCACGACAACATGTTTTGTATTATCAATTTTTCTTTGATATACCTAGTTTAATCATGTTTTGTGTCATCAATTTTTATTCAATTTTAATTGATTTAACGAATTATTTACTCACACATTCCTTGAATTGACCAAACTAGCAATCTAACTAGTTTCTAGTCCAACTTTTTCATTGGCAATGTTTAGTCCAATTGAATGAACTCATACATTCGATCTAATTTTCAAAATTATGGTAAGTACAAATGATTTAAGTAAAAGCATATATAAGAATATCTTGAAAATTCTTTTAGTCCTACATTTAAATTCTGCTCTTGAAAATAAAGGTTTTCGATTTGTAGTTATAAATTTAAAAAGGAAACAAACATATATGAGAAATAAAAGAAATTATATAATACATATGAAATTTATTTTGGTTCACTCACAACATTGGGTTACATTCATTCCTTACCATCTGTATAATTTTTTTTACTAATAAACACCACGTGCAAGAGGTATTATTTTTCTTTAAGTTTCCCTAGGTTTTTAGAGTATTATATCCTAGCCTCTTGATAGTTGATGTGTACCGCAAGCATATATGCCACTTCATAGACGTATAAGGCCTTTTTGTATTTGATGCACACAACAAGATGATTCGTCAAAGCATGAGAACAACTGGAATATATCTTATAGGAGTGAATCACACCAAGAATAAAGAAGACCGAGGCCAAGTCATAAATGCAATCACCTGGCCCTCATAAGTCACAACATTCCAAATGAGATTTGAAGTTTCCAATTTTTTATGGGGATCAAAGTTCATGCGAAACTTGGAATGGAAATTGAAGTGGTTTCACACATAATAAGATCATATCCATGGAATCTTGATCAAAGCATCTAGTTTCAATCACCAACGGCCTTCGGAAAATACAATGACAAATGGATTTTACAAGTTATGTGCCATAACAAAAATAAAATAGAGGCAGAATGTAAAATTCAACCTGCACCCTTGATTAGCCAAATTTCTAGATTAAGATGGCACCCACTGACATCATTCTATACACAAAATGTAGTGGAAAAGTGTAAAAAAGTGCACGAGTAGAACAGCTACAATATTATGTGTACAACACTTGCAAACCAATAATATTAGACTTAGATTATAGACAAAGAAAGATAAGAAAAGATGTATTCAATAGGTATAATATATAGAAAATTACACATTCATTTACCATAGAAATTATAACAGATTGAGAAAACAAAAATTGTGAGATTAATTAGCAGAACACCGCTACCAACTACCAAATGCTATATATCCTAAAAGCTACATTTTACAACTGATTACAATAACACAAGTGAGAAAAGTTTAGTCCATGTTAATTATAGCTGGAAGGCACACATCAGGAGCTTGCTCTTCCACAAAAATGGATTCACAATTAACCAGTTTTACTACATATTGAGCTGCAGGAAGGTACTTCTGCTGAGCTTCAACAAAGCCTTTGCCAAGAACATGTTCAACCCAATCCTCAACTGCATTTTTCTTGTCTGATAACCAAGCAGCAGCAAGTATGTGTGTTATTACCTTATAATCAATTTCCAGCTGAAGCTCTGAACCAAATGTCCTTTGAAATAGCATGCCAATTCTTTTTAATACTTCCTCAGCAAGCTCATCAAAATTGAATGGCTTAAACATCACTTTCTCATCAATTTGATCAAAGAAATCACTTAACCAGGCATCTGTGTTTTCTGTTATGGATTCACTTTCGTGAACATCATTGACACCCTCTTCACCCTCCTCTACAGGCATATTTAGATCAAGATAGGATCGAGATGCCTCACTGTCTTGTTTCTGCATCTTGCTTGTTGCCCCCTCCTTCGAGTCACTAATATCAGCCTGCTTTCTTTTGTTCAGAGATGATGGTTTGGAAAACCCCTTTTGGGGTACAACCTTAACATTTGTGCTACCAATTCTTCTGGCATCCTCAGAAGCATGTCCAAGTAATAATTGCATTTGGCATCTTTTGGCTTCAAGGATTCTTTCCTCAGAAAACATCTTAGACTCTTCCAAAACAAAAGAGCCATTACCTTTACAGAGAGTTGAGGTTACAAGAAAGATTGTGTTATTGATGCTAATCACCCTTCCATGCGAATATGAAAATTTGCCTGTTCTTACTGCCTGCAACAAACTATTCTGCACCAAAACATCGGCTTTATCTACATTTTCAAGAAAGACAACAGAACGTGGTTTTTTACTCAACTCCCCAGCAATATAATCCAAAATTGTCTTCCTCCTAAGCACATCATAACAACATGATTTTTGGTATTCAAAAACCGAGTTCAATGGGTAAAAGCCGTCCTGGAAGCCCAGATCCACAGAGATTAGGCTTTCAGGGTTTCCAAATATAGTCTCTGCAAGAACTGAAGCAATTTTCCATTTTCCAAGTCTATCTGGTCCAAGGAAAGCCAACCATATGTCTGCTCTACCATTTGAGCCTCTAGGCTTTCCTGCACCAGATTTACAAAGGGACAAAGTTTGACTGATAGCACATATGGCTTGATCCTGCCAGCCAACCTTTTCAGTGAGAAGTCGATTAAGAGACTTGAAATCTGCTAAATCAAATTTACCTTCCAAATTTGAACCAGAGCAGGAAGATCTAGCAATTCGGTGAGAAGTATTTTCATTCATACCATCACAATCAGTTGAAACAGAATCTGACAAGTGCTGAAGATGCTTTCTTTGATCTTGTAGTTTTGGGGTATCTGGTTCCTGAGCAGTTGATGTATATAAAGTTCCCAATCCTAAATCTGTGGTCACAGGAGTAGGGGATGAAGATGATCTGTGGTCAAGTGCACTCTTATTGGCTATAAGGAAAGGGGCGACCCAAGGGGTGTTCATGTGAATTTGCAGTGTCTCTGAAACTTTTGAAACGTGATCGGTTCCAGTATTAATGCAGACTGTATCAGAAGGTAATGGAACAGATAACTGCTTCGAAGGAAAAATACTATGCAACTCTTTGGGCATGCAGGAAATTTGACTAGAATATTGGAATTCATTGTGTGATGGGTCTTTACTGCTGCTTTCCTTAAAACCCGGACCAAACCGTAAAATCTCAACTGTTGGAACTTGGGACCTTGTTTGAGATATATTAAATTGAGGTAGTGAACTTGTGTGATGAAGACGCTGACAAATATCACTCCATTTCTTTTGAAATCCCAAGATTTTATCATTCAAACTTGTGTTTTCTTCATTAGTCTGCACTGGATGATGGAGCTCATTCTTAAATATATGCAGCCGCATATTGAAGAAATGAAATATTGCAAGTGATGCAAAGCATGATTATTTACAGATAGTGGATCCAAGAATTTAAATCATGGTATAAACACAAGAAAACTTACAGCTCCTCATGTAAAAATATAACTAATACAATTGATAATATCATTTCACTGAAAAAATATTCTAGAATAGCTTTTGCAAATGTTGTGAATTATCATAAAAGGAACAAGTATGATTTTCTTCTTTGCCAACACTAATAGCAAATAAGTCTTTCCATCCATTAGCAGATGTATGTAGTTAGACCAAAGCTATACAGGAAAAGATACATGTGGATATAGAAAGTGCTTCATTATCCTCAAAAACTTTTAAAAAGATATAATCCATTGAGTTCAGTAAATCCATCATCTCAAGGAACATATGTAATACAATTTTCAATTTGATCATAAAATGCCATGGGCTCAACAAAAGAGAGCTCAGAGGGAGAAAATAGACAGAGAAACGTTTTTATTTGGTTTGCTGCATATAAATCACTATTGTTACGTTTTTTGTATTCAAATAATATTATTTTCACATGCGTAGGCAGTTTAGCATTATACTGGATACCTCTAAATTATTATATGCGTATCAGTAGTGCAGCAATTGCCCCCAGCCCCCCACCATGTTGCATGTATGTGTATATGCATGTGACGTCTCAGTATCCAATGGACAAGAGAAATGCAATAAGTAGCAATAATAACAAACCTTTGCTACATCCGACCCTCTATGCGTGTCCACATTAACAATCTTTTGTAACCAGGGTGTGCTTGTTGAATAACTAGATGAAGGACCTACCTTCAGAAGATCTGCAACTTCTTGTTCACATTTTTCATTGCATGTGTCACAACGTGTAAAAGACCCGTTTGTACAGCTTACGGGACTTCTGATTTCAGGTGTAGAAAAGAACCCTCCAAATGGAACAAAGGACCCCATCAAGCTGTAAGTTTATCATGAGCAGGGAACTGTGAGATCCAATAGGCACGAAACAGTCAGAAGCTAAAGTGAGCACAATGAAAGGGATTTCAAGGCATCATCTACATAAATGAAATATACTACGGCCAATACATACATAACAATAGACTACTGAAATTGACGATCTCATGACAGCAGTCAGAAAAATACATACTCATCAAGTTTCAAACTATCCATTTGAATCTGAAAATACATAACAAGAAAGGGTATCAGAAACAGCTGCATAATCAAAATTACATTCATAACCCGAGTGAAAAGAGCCCCTAAAATGCAGAGATGGAATCAAACCATTCATCAAAATACTGCTCATAGCGGTCGTCCATACTGGCCAACACAAGCAGTCAGCAGAAAAAGAACAACCAGGTCTTCGTAAGAACATTTCTCCGGGATGCCTAATACATCTGATCAAGTTTTGTAAATACCATGATATAAGATCATGGTAATGAAAACTCCAATATATGATAAAGTTTTATACATGCCATGATATAAGACCACGGTAATGAAAAATCGCATCCAGAACATTGCAGTATCTTCTAAAATTTAGAAAAACAAATAAACATAACAGACATTTGGAGTTTAGCGAGGTAAATCAGAGTTAAATGCAAAACATATTCAGAAAAATTCCACTTCAACTTAACACCCCCTTTTAAAGTAACATAAAAAAAAATAAAAAATAAAAAGAACAAGGAAGACATCAGAGATCTCAGAACAATCAAAACCATAAATTCAGTTCACAAAACACACCATTTATTAAACTTAAATCTACACTCCCACCATTTATTTACGCATGGCCTCCACCACGCTTGTGAACCCCATGTCACAATTTTGCATTGCTCCTCACGAAACTCCGAAACATTATATTATTATTTACACGAATCAACGTGCAAGAACCTGAACATTACACACATCCCCATTTCCCTTCAACCAGAAACACGACAAGTATATCAAACCGCAACTAATACTAATAGAACTAAAAAGGCACACACCAATAATAACCCATTTTGAGTAGTTTACACGAAATCCTAAATTCAAACTCATACACCAAAAAAAGACACCAACGTTTTTTTCTTCTTAAAAAAAAAAAAAGAAGAAAAAGAACGAACCTGGATTTTGAGTAGAGTCCTTCCATGGAAGGAGTGGCGGAAGTGACAGTGAGCAAATGAAGATCCCAATCGTTTTCTACATTGGGAAACAATCCCAAGAACTTGGAATAAGCATGAGAAGTTTCCGCCACACCCAGCAACGAAACCTTCTCACCACGAATCTCTAACAACCTCGTTAAACCCGAAACAACGAACCTTACAGCATCAGCGTCAACATCTTCCCCAACAAAAACCTCAATCTCCCCGAAACTAACAACCACCCCCGAACCAGAAGCCTCACATTGCTGTTCCAATTCCTCCAACCTAACACCAAATTTCTCATCCCCACTTCCACCCTTTTTCACAAACTCCCCAATCTCCCTCTCCAAACGAACCACCCTCAAGTCCGAACCTAATGCCGAACCTCCCTTTCCGTTCCGAACAATCTCAACGAAACCCTTTAGAGCACTCTTTGCATAAACGCCCATAAGCAAAGGGTTTCTCTTGTTTTTTCTCGCGAGAACTTCCACGATCCTGCGAATATTTTCGTCGGACTGGGCCGGGTCGAGGTTGCTGAGGAAAACCGGAGGTGTCCGGTTGAACCGGTGCTGAACCGGAGGCAGAGGCTGTTGGAGCAAGGCGAGTTTTATATCGCAGCTCCGAAACCCTGCTTCAGCGAAAACGCGACTCACGACAGGGTCATCGAGGATCGACAAAACGAAGTGCTTTAGTTCGACTTTCAAAAACGACGTCGTTGCTATTCCCTGTTGGCTCTGCTGGAACATGTGGAAGCTCTCCGGGTGCCGCCGCTGGTTCGCCTGAGAGCGTTTTATCGCCGCCATGAGAGAGTTCGACACCAGTGGCTCCTCCTCGCCGGCGGCGGTGGACTTCGACGAAGGGAGCCGGTCGAGGGACACGCCGACGGAGAGCTCCAGGGCGCGGAACTGGAGGCGCGGCGAGTACGCGGCGGAGAATCGGGCAGCGCTCGTGCCGGTGCCGGAGAGTGCACGGCCGCACGCGTCACGCAGGGCGGAGGAGGGGAGCGCCAGGAGCGCGGAGATGGCGTGGAGCGACGTTGTCTGAGCGTGGCTGCGGCGGCGCGCGACGGCGACCGCGTCGTCGAGTGCACGCGCGGCCTCGTCGGTTAAGCATTGCCTCGCTACACTAACCGGCGTCGGCATCGCCGGCAAGCATATATAGTAATCAAAATAATAATACAAAAAATAAGTGGAGTGTGTGATATTAAATAAAATAATAAATAATTAATAATATTATAGGGGGAGAGGGGAAATAAATAAAATGTAGCGTTGTCTGGGAACCAGATGATTGGGTTTGGAATTTAGTAGAGAGATCATGATGATGAAGGTTAAAAAATAAAATAAAATTTGAAAATTGTTGGAAGGGTTTGGTTTGATTTGGTTTGGGTTTTACTTGTTCAGAGTGTGGAATAATTTATTGGAGAAGACAAGAGGGAAGAGCATAGTGAGAACTAAGAAGGTATATTTTTTGGTTATGGGTGATTATGTTGTTGGGGTGATAGTTTTACTAAGAGGGTGGTGTTATTGTATTGTTTGGGTTTTTGGTTTTATTTTTTGGGTGTTTGGGTTTCTATGTAGAGATATTATGGTGGGGTGGGACCTTATTGTTTGGCCATTCACTGATCGAATAGATGGTGGACAAAGATTCTCTCAAACTCACCCTCCATGGCCAAGAGTGAAAGGTGTGCACAACTTCCTGTTTCCAATTACATGACCATGGTCTCTTTTGGGTGTGTGCCTTAGATAAATGAGGATTTAATTCTTGTGAAAGGAGTGTATATGGAAACCTATCTTTTAAAAGGTGGAGTTAATAGTTACGGTGGTGGTTGGTTTTGAATGTTTTTGTTTTTACTTTTAAAGAAAATAAAAATAATAGTGAAAATAAGGTTGGTTTAAAATTTAGAAAATATTTTTTAAAAAAAATTCAAAATCAGACTCAAAATTAAAAATAACAAATTCATATTCTCCGTTTTTTCTAAAGAAGTAAATATGGTGACATTTTATAATTATTTTTTTATACATACTTTACAAATCTTAAAAATTTGAAAATAAAAATAAAAAATAAATACTCAAACTAAGCGTTATTCAAATGAGCTATACTCAAGAGACTTGGTCGAAGGTTTTGTTTCAACCAATAATAATAATAATAATAATAATAATAATAATAATAAATTATTTTAAAATGCACATAAAAATATAAATCAAATAGACTTGATGTATGTTTGAATTGAGTGCTTACAAAATTAAATTTGATAAATTGATTTTAAATTTGATAATGACAAAATATATTTATACCATCTAAAAAATTAATAATATTAATAATTAATATTTACCACTCAATAAAAATATAGACTGATAATTTATTTTTGAATCCTAAAAAATAAATTTTTTGTATAATTCATAATTTGATCGTGTAATTTATTAAGACATTATACTAATTTATCGAGTATTTACAACCAAGTGAAAATGCTGGTTTAGAAAGGTCAAAATATTAAACCGGAGAGATGAGAATACCAAGTGAAGATTTGCAAAGGTAACAATGCTAAATTCAGGGACTAATAGGTTCTTGTGATTAATTTTTCATAATGATATATAGACGAAAGGATCTAATTAAACAATAAATATAAGTTTAAGTATTAAATTAAAAAATAATTCTAAAATCTAATTAAAAGATATTGAATAATTTAGGAAGTTATGAAATAATTTAACCTATATATAACTCTATAAATTATTAATTACATAATATATTTTAATTATATAAATATTAAATATATAATATGTTATTATTTATATAATAAAAAAGATATAAGTATCACCAATTAAGTAAGGTCTATGAGGAGGGACTAGTTTTTCACACTAGATGGTGAATTAAGGTTTAAATTTTCACAAGTATCTATATTTAATATTCAACTGTATCTTGAATATGAATATCTTTTAAAGGAGAAAATCTGTGAAAAAAAAATATAAACATTCATACACCATCTATTAATATAACCACATGTGTAGTATAACTTTTTTTAAACATTATTTAGGTTTTAATATTTTTTTAGTTTCTTAAATTTGGGATTTTTTTTTATTTTGATCCCTCAATTAAAAATTTATTATTTTCAATCCCTTAAATTTATATAGTTATTTTTAATCTGCAGAGGGAATTTGAGAAAGAAAAAAGAATATATATTTAGTTTTTTTATAGTCCTCTCAAAAGGAACGCTAAGAAACTAAAATCAGCATTTAACGATTTTTTTAAAAAAAACAATTTTTTAATTAAGAACCAAAATAAAAAATAAAAAATATCTTAAATTTACGAGACTAAAAATATAACAATACTTTAAACCATTGTTTATTAGTACAGCATGTTTTAAAAATTGAATTTACCAAATTTTCTTATTTTTCGTCTAATCTTATCTATTAAATTATCGCAAACAAATAGGCAATATAATTGTTGTTAGTACAAATACAATTATTCATGCCATCAGATCTTTCACAAACTTTCAACATCACTCAAAAAAGTTTCGAAAGAATTCAATAACATAAAGTTAAACCCGATACTGAAATTTGAAAATAATAAGTAATAACCAACTTCAACTCGTTCTCTCTCTCTCTCTCTCTCTCTCTCTCTCTCTCTCTCTATATATATATATATATATATATGATATATATAAACAACTCAATTCGTAATGCATTTTTTTTAATATTCATAATGCGTTATCATCTCATTTAACTTTAAACTGATAGTTCTCGGGAAAAAAAAAAAAACTTTAAACCGATAGTAAATAGTAAATACACATTTACAGATACTTAACGCAGAGTAATCAAATCCGGTACACTATGATTTGTTTAATTTTTTTTACAGCACTATGATTTGTTTAATAAGAAGTAACTTCTTATTTTTACTATTATTTAAGTTATCATTTGAAATTTAAAATTATATTTAAGAACAGTTTAATTATATTTTTTTATCAAATATATCATTTACGAATGCAATTAAGTTTATTTTTTTTCTAAGAAAACTAATTTCTTATGGAAAATGATATATTATATTTGAATTTAGTTTAATATAAATAAACTTTCTAAATTATTTTTATAATTTTAAATATTATTGGCATACAATTTCAACTATTATTTTTTAAATTAAGAAAAAACAAAACACAAAATCAATTATTTTTCTTCAAAATTTCATTTATGTGAAGTTAAACATAAATATTAAAAGTTTCGTATAAAGGAACAATGTCCCACAACAATCATTTATGAACTTGCATTATTATTATTATTATTTATTATATTAAATAATGAATATATAACACAATTTTCTTATTAGAAGGTTTGGCAATTTTTTTTGGAGATAGAAAATCATATAATTTAGACATACCAATGAACAAAAAATACTTTGGGCTTGCGAGTGCTTTTGTGAGTTTTGTCTTTCACGGTGGTTGAGAGAGAGCGAGACAGATGCCGTGCCCACTTGAGCAAATGGGGGCAGAAGGAGGTCACTGTCAAGCTTTTGAGTCTACAGAGACCTTTTGTTCTTTTTTACTTATTTATTTTCATTTTTCTATTTACAAAAATAAAAATTAATAATATAAATTTATAATAATTCACATATTTTATTAAACTAATTAAATTATTTTTTTAAAATTTACTTTTCATCTTCTTTCTTTTAGTGAACTCATCTTTTAAAAATTCCTTAATAACAATAATAACTAAAGCAACTATAATAATAATAACAGTAGGGATGATAATAAAAAAAATTAATATTTAAATAAATAATTATTTTTAAAAAATCAGTATAATACTGAATAGATTTTAAATGTGCAATAATAAAAGAATCGATGTACGAATAAAATCTAACTCAACAAAGAAAGATATGCATAAAAGAATTGAAGATGCGAATTTGATAAGGTGTTGAACTAGAAGGGAGTTACTAAAAGGCAGAAAAGAAAAGTTGGAAGAGAATAAGCTAGACCAAGTTTTTTTTTCAGTGTGTAATTTGCGTTTGTATAAAGTATATCGATTCGAAAAAGAATATATTATGCGAATGAATATTTTTCTAACAAAAATATTAAATAAATAATTCATTTTAAAATTAAAAGAAAAGTGAAGTATAAGTGTATAACAAAAGAAGCTTTGGTACCCGTAAAAAAAAGCTTTAGATCAGCTCACTAAAAAAAAATTAGTTTTTTTTTTTGGTGCGGATAATAAATTACAGTTTGAGTTTTCTTTGCAAAAAACATCTATATATATATATATATGTATATATAGTATATAACTGACTCCACTTTGAACAAAAGTATTTCTTATAAGAGATAAGTGAACCAAAAGTTTGAAGAAATATTACAAATATCAGATAGCAATTTTTAGTAAAAATTAAAAATTGGAAGATAGATAATGCTAATTTGTACTTCAGTTAGCAACGCATATTATTAATACTCTAAATGGTTGTGTAAGTGTATATTTTGCTAATTCTTTTGGTCCTAGTTAAAAACAAATATATGTACGCTAAAGCGTCTAGCTCAACTTTTACAAGGATTTCTTTTTCCGGAAAAAGAAGTGATTATTGAAGGTTGCTTGGTAAGGTGCGTTGGAAGTACTCTAACCACAATTAAAAAAGAGTAGGAAAAAATAAATAAAAATAAAGCAAGATAAGTAATAGTGTAATACACAAGATTTGGTTTGATGAGTTCACGAATTAAGAAAGATATAGGTGAGTGGTTAATGGACAAATTGATTTTTATAGCCGTCCATGTCATGTCAATGCTCTGTGTGTGACGGGTATCATCATTATCATATTACTTAGTGGGGGATATTTGTTTGACCAATAAAAACATTGCTTAAGGAACTTGTGGGAACTTTTAAATAATAATAAAACTATATATATATATATATATATGTGTGTAGTTTTTGTCATAAACTTTTTTTCTTTGTTTTTGTATACATCTAAACTTGCACTGCCTATGAAATATATGAGAGGGACAAATTGTAAGTTGCATTTTATTTTTATTTATGGATAGCTTTTTTGATTTTGTACACAGTCCTTGAGTTGAACACCGCACTGTTTGTCGGAAATCCAATAGGAAGAGGACCTTTTGATTTTTTGAAAGAGCTATGTGAGGGAGGCATTGTTGAAAAGTTTGGTAATTGTTAGTCAAAAAGTTGGACCGAACCACATGAGCTTTCTATTCTAGTTCTATGAGGAAAAAGTGAAACAAAGCGTGGATATCCTAGGTCTGATCAATGATCATGTCCTAGTTTCATCGAAGGAGCTTAAGAGATTGTTTGATTGAGAATAAATAGAAAAAAAAATTAAAATTTTTGTGTGAATTTTACAATTTTATATCTCTATTTTAAAATAACAAAGAAGATTGAGTTAAATAACAAAGAAGAATCTTCGCAGGGGGTTTTGGGACTTTTTCACTCCATCCAAAAGTGGAATGCAGACATATCCCCATGACAAGGTTTTCAATTGATATATTAGATTAGTAGACAGATTAGTGATTGGTCAATTTGAGGTAAGTAATAGTGAAAATCAACAATAGGGCTGTTGATGGTTGAATTTGAACCAAGTTTAAAATAAATAAAAAAAATCCGCTCTGATGGTACAAAAACTTACATTTTACTTTGCATTAGTTTAAAAATAATATATTATTTACCTTTGGATCAGGCTTTTTGGTCAAATTATATAGATGTTGATCATGATCTACACAAGATTAACCTCATGCTGTTTTCCAGAGGGGATTATCCATCTGTGGTGTCTATTTACAGCAAGCTAACCAGATTTTGCAATCTGTCTGGGCTTTCCGTTAGTGCTGACAAATCTGTCATTTTCGTTTCCGGAGTCGACAACTCTACTTTGGCCTCCTTTCTTGACTTGACTGGGTTTCATTTGGGAAGCTTCGCTATCCGTTACCTAGGCATTCCGCTGATGGCATTGAGGTTAAATATCTGTCACTACTCTCCCCTTCTGAACAGGATAGGTGGTTTCGTCCAAAGTTGGTATAGGAAATCTCTCTCTTATGCTGGCTGGTTGGAGCTTATCAGAGGTGTTATAGGGGGTATTGTCAACTTCTGGCTGGCGCTGTTTCCGCTTCCGGTGGCAGTCACTGATAGATTTGATGCCTTATGTCGAAACTTTTTATGGGAAAAAGCTGGTTTGGGTAGGTATAAACCTCTAGTGGCTTGGAAGACAGTTTGTGCTCCTAAGAAAGAGGGAGGGCTTGGGCTGTATTTGCTGAAAGAGTGGAATCAGACTCTTTTAGTAAAAGTGTTGTGGGATATAGCTTCCAGCAAGAAGACTCTTTGGGTGCGGTGGGTCAACCATTTCTATCTAAAAGGAGCCTCTGTTTGGACCTATCCAACTTCTAAATCAGATTCTGCGTTGATGAAGAGGTTGTGCTCGATAAGAGATGGTCTGGTAGCTAAGGAGGGAAGCTCAGACCGGGCTGTTTCTCTGATCCATTCTTGGATGCAGCCAGGAGGCTTTAATGTCGATGCTGCGTATAACTATTTCAGGGAGGGTCAGCCTAACAGATTTTGGGTTTAAGTGGTGTGGAATCCTTCTAACCCGCAAAAGGAGTCTTTCACCCTTTGGTTAGCTAGCCACAAGCTGCTAACTCTTGACCGAGCTCCCTTTCTTGGTATAGGGTCTTCTTGCTGTTTTTGCAACCAGTCTGAAGAATCTTCCGCTCACTTGTTCTTCAAGTGCCGAGTCATTCAGAATGCCTGGGTGGAAATTAGAGAGTGGACGAATTTCCCCAGGAAGAATATTTCCTTGCAGGGTGTGCTGAATGCATTGGTTCATTATCGGGCAGTTTCGGGTAATCAAGGGAAGTTTCGCTGTCTTGCTTTGGTGACTACTGTTTTTTGCATCTGGAGCTACCAAAACAACATTCGGTTTGATCACCATTTGTTTGTTCTGACCGATTTAGTTGATAGGATTAAATTTAGGACCATGAGATTTGCTCATTTGACTCACTTGTACTAGCAAATGTTTTTTGCTTTTTGTTTTCTGGGTTGGTTATCGGTCTTGTACATTTGCTTTTTGAGCAAGTGTTGTCTTAATTAGCCTCTATAGCGGGTTGTATAGTCAGAGGATGCCCTATGTACTTGTATATCATTTTTAGTTAATATATATATTTACATATTTTCCAAAAAAAAAACGATTAACCTGAGATTATATTTAGGTTGGTGGTGGAAAATAGAATAAAGTAGACTAGAATATTATATGGAATAGAATTTTGTTGTTTACATATTTTACAATAGAATGTAATAAAGATTTTAGAATTCATCCTTCCGTTTAGAAAATTAGTGGAATAAAATGAATTGTTGGACAAGTAATACTTCTCCTTTTTGAGATGTGATGCATATATAATAATTTATATAATATTATTATTTGTCTATTTCTCTCATGATAAATGATATGCAAAAAAGATATAAACATATCATAATAAACTCATTCAAACATGCATGCTTTTAATCTTGGATCTTGCATCCACATTGCCCACCTTAGTAATAGGTTGTCCACTTCTCCTGCCTGTTACTAAATTTTGCTAGAAAACATAAATAAAAATAGATTTTGTAAAGTAAAATAAAATAAAAAAAATTGAAGAATATAAAATATAAATAAACACGTTGAAATTACCGACATTATTTGATTTCAGACTACACAGTATGGTAATTGCGCCATATTAGCCCTCTACTGCATATTGTATCAAATTAGTTGGATTCGATGTAGTACACATGTGCACATATTCTCTCTGTGTATAGTAAAATTCTACCATGTCCACAATTGTATTAATTCGTACCTAAGACAATCAAAATAAGAACAATAGTATCATGCATGTCACTCTCCAATCACAATGGTGTAGGGAAGATAATAATTGACAGCGCGTGAAAGGTGTGTGCGATGTAGGGTTTCCATTCTGAATGAGTACAAGCATTGTTGGCAACAAAAATGGAAAGCACAATAAGCTGCTTCAAATAGTGAGTGAATTATTTAGTGGTGTAGGTTCCTTTATAATTGATCTACTTTATTCAAGCTTGGTAAGATGGTGATGGTGAATCTTATAAGGGGAGAGAGAGAAGCTCATTCGCTTTCTTCAGAAAGTTGGCATTTCTTATTTTGGAAAAAATCCAAGTTAATTTATTTTTCTACTACAACAGCAATGCATTTAGGGCAAACCACAGTAAAAAGACATTAATATCACTCTTTTTATTATATTTTCTTATACATACATTTTTTCTTTTACTGTGACAAAATGTAATGTGTGTTCGGGAATTGGTTTGCATCATGCAAACAAGAATCTCCATTGAACATATGTTTGGGACTTCTCAATTGCAAATCAAACACACTTGTAAAAATGGATTAGTTCAGATTTCTTTAAGGACCGCATGTTATTTAGCCTGGCCTGATATGATTTTTTAAGCTTAAATTTATGTAAATTTTATAATTAAGAAAATATTATAATAATAAATAATATCGAACTAAAGAGAGTTGATTACTTTTTAGCCAACATTTTAGGGCTCGACCTAAACCATCAAGCATGTTGGGCCAAATTTTTTAGTCTGAATTTTAAGAGTTCGAATCATCCTTATTTATAGATTGTTGGCTTAATTGGAAATTTTATTACTCAATTTTGATTATTTTACAAATTTTATCATTCAAGTTTTATTTTTATGAATTTTATCTCTTAAATTTTTAAGTTTTTTGTATTTTACCATTGTTGATGTGTTAAAAAAAGTTAAAGATAAAACACAATAACATCATTCTGTTACTGATGTGATGATAAAATGCACACAAATAAAAAAATTGAATGATAAAATTTATGAAGTTTTAAAAGTTGGATGATAAAATTTACAGAAAAATAAATTTAAGTGATAAAATCTACAAAATTATGAAAGTCAAATGATAAAATTTACGAAATTAAAACTTGAGTGATAAAATTTATAAATTAATAAAAGTTTAATAATAAAATTTACAATTAAACCTAAATTGTTTGAGTCAAACCAATGAGTTGGGCTAATCTTGTCATCTCTTAGACTCACAATCAAAAACTTAAAATAACATTTTAATCTTTTCCTTTCATTTTTTTTTTAATTTCTGAAAGGCACATTAGAATAAGGCAACTTCTTTGATTATCGATTCTTAGAGTTATGTAACAAAGATAATGAAAATTATTTCACACTTATTAGTTTTTATTCATATTAAGAGGATTTAGTTAGTTCAGTTGGTTAAATAATATGCATAAGTTATTATAATATTTTAATATTTTAATATTTAAGTTTGATTCGTATAGATAAAAGTAAAGTTGTATTCATTCTAAACGATTTTTTTTTATCAA
>PYAF01004197.1:1067477-1138165 GCA_007407185.1 Glycine tomentella
AAAATATTATTAGTGTTAAAAAATTAAAATACCAATATTAAAAAAAATTAAGTTGATTTTTAAACTATTACTTAAGAACTACAGTAATAGATACTTGATTCTTCAGAAATTACTTACATAATTTTATTATTTGAGGAATAAATTGAGAGAGGGAATAATGGTTTAGAAAAATAGTTTTTGGTGATTTATTCATTTGTTATCCCTAACTACCTAAAAGAATAATTTCAATTGATATCTAATTTTAATTTTTCTCGTAAGATAATACATATGCAATATATTATGTAATTTTAATAGTTATATACTAATTTAAATAAAAAAAACATATAATTATAATAGAATTATTTTTATTTGCTTATTTTCAATCTTATTTTTAAATAATTTTTTTTAATTAATTAAATAACAAGGTGTACCTTGTATTATAACCATAAAAAATTCTAACAAAAACTAAAAAGTATAAACCTTTTTGTTTTGGTACCGAAATACAAACTTTATCTAAGTCAATGGCTAAGTCGACAAGTGTCGTGCCTTTTAGGCACTATTCCCCCCATCATTTTATGTAGACTTGATTCCATAACTATCATCTGAAATTATTAGGAATCTCATAATTAGTACTTCTAAAAGTGTTGTTGTCAATGTCTTGGATTTTATCCTTTCTCGATGGCAAATAATAGACCATAGTCATTTTTCCCTTTCCTGTTTTTATTAATAAAAGAAAATATTATGGACTGCTTGTTAACTTTCATTTATTTTTAATATTTTCTTGAACATCCTTTTGCTTTCTAATTGTTATATTATAGTTTTTATTTAACACATGCATTTTATATAAATGAAACCAAAACCGATTTAACGTGAGTCGGATGTAAAACAATCTTTAAGAGAAGTTTTTTTTTTTAATATAAAAAAAGCAAAGAATGGTAAATGTTAATCCTTTTTAACAATATACATGACATTTATATTTTTATAAAATTTCATAGTAAATAAATTTTTTTAATGAGCCTAAAGCTTGACTTTTTATAGATTCACCCTTGAGTCAACCTTCAAAAGAACATAAAGTAATACCATATTGCTAATTGTATTTTTAATATAGATAAATAGTTTTTCACAATATTTTTTCTTTAAGATATAGAAAGATATTTAAATAAAACACACACACACACATATATATATATATATAATTATTACTTTATTTTTTAAACTAATTATGCTCCTATATATTTTACCTCTTAGTTATTTTATATTTTCATTTTTAATTCACTTTTTCTTTTAAAATTTAATCTTATCTCTATATTTTTATCTTCCATTTTCTGTGCACCCCACCCCCAAAGCATCTGCCACTGTATAGGATAGTAAATAAGCACACATAGTTCATATAAGTTTGAGTGTAAAACTGATTTAGGTATATATATAATTTTCTTATAATTAGAAGAATATATTATAAATTGCTAAATCTTAGCATACATGATTGATTCATTACGAATACTACGAAGAACAAACATGTTGCTTGGTAGATAGCTATGATTAAGTACATCTTATCTAGAGTTATTTAAAAAGAAAAAACTTGCAAATCTTATCTTGATTAATTCTTCCAAGTCTTGGCTTCTACTGATCGTGTATCAAGTCTTTAACCATCTGTTGTATGGCAAACGCTTTTTTTTTTTTTCATATAAAAAAATAAAACATGTTTCTAATTCTTATAATATATTTAATTATTTAAATTTTTTCATTTTAATCTCCTTTTTTTTTTAAATGAAAAGTTATCTTCGTAATTTTTGTACTTCCGTGATCTATCCACATAATTTGACGAGATTTTTTTGTATATTTTTTAGGGGCACAAGGGAGTCTCTAGTCTTCACTCAGTCTATGCCACAAATAGACTTTTGATCACTTTAACGATAAGATATGGATTTTGGTTTGACGTGACTCCTATTCTCAACGTGAAAAAGACCTTCAAACGGTGGGAAAAGATGCCAGGAAAGGAAAGGAGGACAACTTGTATAAGGACCATTATTTTAGGTTTGAATGTATTGGATAATGGATATCTACGTGTATGTTAGACAGGAATTCGTAAATACTACTATAGTAAATATATTATTAACCTATTTTATTTGCTTTAAATATATTTAAATTTGTAACTTGTTAAGATATTTTTTAAAAAGTAAACGAGTGTATCTAATGTCTATAGTGGCTAACGTATTAATGTTAAAATGATTTGTTTTTTAAAACATATTTAAGGTGTAATTAATTAAAACGTCTCTTCTAAATAAATAAATAATTACACCTTAACAAATCTCATATTGGATTTCCTAAATCTGTAATATTTTCGGTAAAGAACATGTCCCAACTTTTGGCAACTTCTCACTCTTCATGGTTGAAAACCATTTAACATTTAAGCAGTTAGAAGGTTGCCTTTACTCCTCGAGTTCCGTCGTCTCGTCTAGTAGGTTTTGGATATGAATGTGGATAAGTGTAAAGAATAGGTTGTGATTGTGATAACTATTTGGAAAATTAATGATTAAGGTTATGATAAAATAAGATTTAATTTTTCTAAAATAAGAAAATATGAAAAGTTAAAAAATCTATCCATTAATTATAAATTAGTTTATGTAAAAAAATTAAAATTAGTTAAAACAATAACATATTTTAAATAAAATTAATGATAGATATATTTTTTATTTCTTTTAGAGGGTGTTCGAGAGAAGTTTTTTATTTTCTAGGAATGGGAAATCTAGTTTCTCATGTTAGGTATGTATCTAAAAAAAATCGTGAAAAATGAAGTTTCTTGAAAATTTTTATCAATTTCTCACGAAAAAATTTCATGAGAAGATGAAAATCTTACTTTTTCAAGTTTAATTTTTTTATAAAAATAAAATATCACGTTATTCTTTATTAAATTATATAATGTAATAAATAATTAAAATAATTAGTAAAAATAATAATAACTCTTTGATTCCTATAAAATTTATTTAAAGATTTCTAATAACTAATAAAACAAATTTTATTTCTAGAAATTAAGATTTCTAGAAGAAAAAAAACTCCCTTACAAAACTTACCTTGTATTTTTGTTTTCTTTAAAAGAGTTAAATATGATAAAAATATATACATGATAAATTATAAAATTGTTAAAATATTAATTATTGATTTAACCTATAAGCATATAGTTAGAGTTTAATTGCATAAAATGAATAATAATAATACCTCAAAGAATTATTTTTTCACTCTCAATTGATGAATAACAAATTTTAAAAAATAATTTATTTATCAATGGTTGTAACTATATTTTTTCCTTTAGTAATGTATCCATCTCAATTATAAAAAAAAGGTTAAATTCTTATCTAATAGTTGTTTGGAATGGTAACTACCATCAATGTCAAATGTCCTTTGTCAACTTCTTTATCATTTTCTTTTGCCCTTCTTATTGTTGTGATATGCACTTGGTTCCTACGGGTTTGCCTTGCCAATGTTCCATTCGTAATTATCTGTATTCATAATTATCTGGTACTATTCGCTATTGTTTTATTTCTATTTTATTAATATTGTCCTTAGAATAATGATTAAAAATTAATTAGTGAAAGAATATTAAAAAACATGACCCAATGCATTATTTAAATGTTGCAATTTATAAACAAAACAATTTTATTGATTGCCATAAATGCATCCTTTAATGTTTACACGGAAAAAAAGAATGTATCTCAAGATATTTCTCCTTTGTAAAATATGGATTTATTGCAATTTGGGTAATGTAAGTTGAAAATCGTTTACTTAAGATAGGAAGACGTATTTGGGACAGTGTTATTAAATTTGGGTCGAATTCATCCATTCGATTAGTTCAATTGAAAGTCCAATTTGTGATTTGGTTTAGTTAGTTCTTTAGATTGAAATTGTGTTCAATTCATCTAAACTTTCTTTGAACTGAATTAAATCAGATAGAAGTAGTGACTCAATCTTGATTGCATTGCCCAATGTAAGTCGACTACTTTCGTACATTATTCAGTAAGCTCCCAAACTAGAAAAATTTGCACAATATTTGTTCAACACTCACCAATAACCAAGTCTTCTTTGAGGAGCTAAAATTTGAACTCTTCAATTTAGCATGTGTTTGGATGAGTGTCACATAGTCTTAAAGACGTCAAAGTTTAAAAACTAAGCACGCACTTAGCGAACTAAAATTTAAAGTGGGAATACGGATTTGAATGTAATTCTATTTGACGCTCAAATTAATTTTAAGCACCTCACCAAAGCATGTAGTTAATATATTATATATGTATGACCATTTTTTTATACAATATATATATATTCTACATTGAATATATATATATATATATATATATATATGCAGTTTTATTAGTAAGTCGTTAGTTCAATCAATATGATAACCCGTTTGGTTTTGATAATGTTGATTTAGGAACTGAGACTTCCAAAATGAGATTACACTTCATTTTTGTATTTAACTAGTATTTTAGTACGTATAATGCACAAGACAAATATTTATGTTATATAACTAAATTTTATAATATATAAATTATATTATAATTAAAGTTCATAATAAATAATTAAATTATTTTGTACAAATAAAATATATTTAGATTTATAATAAACAATTTAAATTGTGATACAGGGTTATTTTTTATTATTGATAATTTTTTAAAATATTAAAATTTAATTCAGAGACAAAGATGAAGATGATAGATTAAAAGATATAAGAGGTTCAGAAAAAATTTCTAAAAAGATTCTTGTTGAGATATTTTTAAAAAATTAAAAATAAATCTTAAAAGTATTTTTATTTAAAATAGTTAATCTAATTTATATGTAAAAAAATGGGTATTAACCCAAAGAAAGGGGAAACATTACATTGAAATAACAAGAGAAATAGAAACTCCAATGGCAAAACCTGAGACATGATCATGAGAGGACAGCAATAAGTAATTGATAAGCCTAATTGGATGTGAAAAACTTGATTTGGTTAGAGGATCCACAAACTTGTTTCTGTCCCTGTATTACCGTGTGCAATTGTCTTAACCACCACAATAGAATTCAGGCTTTTGCTATATCAACTTTGCTTAATTTCTTGCTAAGTACAGTCCCATTTAATTTTTTCGATTTTTTATTATCACATATACCCTTCATTTGAATATGGGCCTTATCGAATACATTCTTACAAGTCCAACAAAGCCTTCATATGCAGCCCAAAGTTTGCTACGTAAACGGTAGTTGTGTAGATCTCCACTTCCGTAATTAGTCTCATGCTTCTTTGGGGTGTTTGACAGGCAATAAATTTTTGTATGCCTGAAAACCATGATTCTTAGAAATAAAGAAAAATTATTTGGTTGAACATTGAAAATTTTTAAATAATTTTTTTAAGAATTAAAGAGTTATATGATATTTTTACAAGTAATTATCACATTAAATAATTTAATAAGAATAACATAATGTTTTTATTATAGTAAAACAAAAAAAAAAGTAAACATAGGAAAGTAGAATTCCTACCCCCTCAATGAGAATGTTTTTATGGGAATGTGGGTTAAAAATAATTCCTAGAAATCATAATTTCTCGGGAGTATGTTTCTTAAAAATACTTATAAACATGAGAAATTAAATTTTCTAAGTTTTAGGATTAATGGGAAAGTGAACCCTATCAAACACTCCCTTAGAGTCAAAGATGGGGTTATTGCTTTCTACACCTCCAAGTTGCTTCCTGCATCATTTTTGGATTTTTTTTTTTTTTACCTTTTGAATTGATTATTCTAGAAGTTAAAATCTGTAATATATTCCTGAATATTTTTTTTTATTATTTCGGATAGGTTATTCCAGAAGCCAAAAAGAGATGTAAGAAGAAACTTGAAGGTGTAGGAAACAACATCCTTAAAGATGGCCTATGGGAAGCATACTCTACGGTAGGGGTGAGCACAAAAGCCGCACCCGTTCGACAACTAAGGTACCCGAAGTCAAATTGATAGAAGTGAATGGTTAATAATGGATAAACCGGGTGATCAGGTTGAAATTGTTAGTTCCATTCATTTTTATATGGTCAGATTTAGATTTGAAATGGTGAATCCATTAGTATCCGAACCCGATCGACAAATGAAACAGAGATAAATTTCACATTCATTTAATATAGTTGTCATGCACATGTTGCTTCGTTCATGAATTATTATTTTGGATTTTATGGAGTTATATAGGATATATATATTTTTTTTTCTTTTTTTACTTTAGTAGTAGATTCCATGCACTTTGAATTTTTAAATCACTTTTGTGAATTTTACAGTTTATCTTAGTTAAATATATTTTATCAATCAATTAGTGAAAGAAACATTAAAAAATATATATATATATATTTTTAAAAAAAGGATACTTTTTGAAAGTTGTTGAGGAGAAACTTAACCTCTATGATAGATATGGTGAAAAAGAAATTGACTTAAAAAATATGCGTTAAAGATACTCTCTATGGTGCTGCTGTATAGAGAGTACAGGCTAATGAAAGTTTTGCTAAGTCCTATGCTTTTAATGGCAGAGAAAATGTGAGAGAGTAGAGAAACAGCCACTAAAAAAACCATAATTTTGCATGCTACTAAAGCTTTGAGGTAGGGTTTCCGACGGTTCATGCTGCAATCCACAGTTCATATATTCTTAACTCCTAAACTCCAGAATCTGATAGTGATATCTAATATAAAAGACGCATATATCATTTAAAAAATAAATAAATTTTAATATTTTTTTTACTAATGAACAAATTAACTACAATGTTAAAATTTACAAAAAACTATAATTAAATATATACCACGAATTTTCTTGAAATTAAATATTTGACCCATTTCATAGCTCTAGAGTATGCTTTTCATTTGGTGCAAATTGGTGTGGGTAAAGTTGCATAATTAACGGTTCCAATCTTGTATTTAAAGCAGGGAGAAAAGAAGAAAAAGAAAATATAAGTTTCGTTTAAATTATTAATGATGTATCTTCACCTCGTTTCTCATCAGACCCATTTCTCTTCTTCCCACACATGACTATCTAGCAAGTAGCAACTCAGAATTGTTTCAATATCCGCGACTCTTTTTTTTTTTTTTTTTTGAAGATTAATTTATCAATATATTAAGAAGTTAGCATCTTTTAACAAATATTCTTATATACATACGGCCTGAAGATCGAATCCCTTATTCCCTTGCTAAAGGAGCATGGTATTTTTACATTGATAAATTTATTTACAAAGTTAAAATTTAGAAGAAGAAATTTATCATAGATAGTAGCCTTGTGCAGCATAATTCAAATTAGTCAAATACTTATTATATGGTGTTCGAAACATCAATAATCTCAGGAAAAAAAAAACTACTGTCTTATTTGTGAATTGTGTTGTGTATATGTATTAGTGTATTTGAATTAGTTTGAAAGTAAGAAATAATCATTTTTTAACTACCGTAATTAATTAGGATTATTTGATTTTTTGGTAAAATTATAAAGTATCTCTATAAACTTTAATTCTTTAGACCGATTATGCCAAGAGTTACAGTGAAAGCTAAACCACAAATAAATATTTATATTTTTTCATGCCATGATTTTTGGTTTGTTATCCAAACATATGTATATATATATATATATATATATATATATATATATATTATGCTGACATTTTTAATCCCGTGCAATATTTTGTAATCAACGAGAGTTTGTAATCAGATTAAACAATACTTATCGATAAGAGACTTGTACAATCAAACTCAAGCCATGCAATTATCATGAGCAAGAGGTTGACCAATAAGCCAAACCCATCGGCAACCATAATAGGAACAGATTATAGTTAGATATATGCATGGAGTTTAACCGAGATTTCATGTCAATCACGTAAATACATAATCAATCATAAAACATAACCATTCCGTAAGAAGAAGCCACAAACACAATAAGAGTTCATAGTCCATGAATAAATTAACATTACTGCTTTTTCCTTATATACGAAAATGGTTTTAAGGAGGTAATTAGTTAACAACATTAGCAGTTTAGCACCTATACAGTTAACATGACAACAGAGATTTCTATGCAGTGCTATCAACAAAATGAAATTGGATGAGAAGCCTTACGGACTTGTAAAGTTCACCCTTGCGGTTACACAAACGAACTGCACGAATTCCTTGTCTTAGTTCAGACACAGGTAAACATGTTTGTCCACCAAAATCATGTCTCCCAGAAAAGTCACGCTCAATAACTTTGATGTATAAGAGGGCCAATTCTGGAACTGTCAATGGAAAGCTGAACTCCTCGTTCCACACCGGTACCCAGTCATCTTCAATTGTTCTGGTGTATTTTGTATCTTTATCAGCTGGGACACCGTGAATACCAACCTGAAAGATACACCATCATTCATCTTTTTGTTATGTTACATAGTTGTCAAGTTTGGTCATTTTAATTTGTAGTGCTGAAGCAAATGATATTTTTGTACTTAGAAAGATACTAATCTCTCCATCTCAAAATAACTGTCGTTATAAGTTATTTCATACATATGATAAACTAATAAGTATCAAGATAAACTAATAAATAAATGAAAAAAATTATAATTTTACAAAATTAACTTTATTAAATAAATGAAAAATAGTAGTATTAATATTAGATTAAAAACTAAATTGACATTTATTAGCATGTATTGGTGAAAAAAATAATTAATATTATATTGAAAAGTCAAATATAATATTTATTTTGACACAATTTTTTTTTTCAAATCTGATATTTATTTTGAGATGGAGGGGGAGTACAAAAGAATGCTGTCTCAAATGTGTTTTTTACCATTGTATACCAATGGGTTCAATTATTCCAATTTATTTTTCCAATATTAAAGTAGAAAAGATTGTATCTTAACATTGATGGGTGTTATGCCGCAACTATATATTTTGCTATCTCAAACCACTTTAGAATGGAAATTGTAAGCTTAGTTCATAGATAAGATAGGAGAGAGGTCGAGAGGAACAATTCAGAAGATTAGTATCAATTACTCTACTTTCCAACACACCTCAATGATGATACGTGGCTCAACAATAAATTTAGAATAAATTCTGAAATTATCTTTTTGAATAAAATTTTACTATATTACTAGTCAATGTATATGATGATGAGTCATGCAAGATTACATTTTTAAATTAAGGTGTTGGAGAAAGTGAATGAAAATGTTATGTACAAATAACATTACTCCTACTAAAACTCAATTTCTATATTGATCAAAAGTATTACCTGTACACGGAAGTCAGGAGGAGAATAAAAATCGAAATGTGTTGGGCCAAAATCTGAACGCCACCCCTCACCCATGTATACCAAAACCTGCTTTATTCATATTTAAATTAGATGAAGATTGAAGATTTTTTTTGTGCTTTTTTTTTTTTTTTTCTTTCTTAAATATGAATTGAGATGCACATTCGCTTCACCTGAAGAATTTTCTGGACTGGTCGAATTGCTCTTGGATCAAAAACCTCGTTGTTGGGACCAACATTCAACAGTATGTCTGGTTTCTTAACATAACCACAGCCACCATTGGCTCTGAACATTCCTTCCATGTACCTAAGATGGTGCCCACCACCCTTTAAGGAAAAGAAATTGCAAGTGAACACGAAACCTGTTATGATTTCTATTCATAATGCTAAATTATGGAAAGCTGAAACCGAATTGCTTAGCATTGCAAGAACTAATAAGAATGTAGAAAAGATTCTCATGCGGTTTTTGCAAGTCATTTAGGGTATTAAAATGCAGAGTTTGATTCTGCTCTACATTGTTCTGCTTTATATACTTCCCCTTAGACTAAATAAGGAATAAAGAAATACCACCATTCACCAAAGGTTGAGGCGTGTAAGCTATTTTTGAAATGGTTAATGAAAAATCTTAGTTTATGTGGCCTAGTGGAGCTCTGCTTTATTCATATTTTTAATCTTAATATTATTAGGTTTTGTTGTTTTGCTTATCCTAACCATTTGAGGATTCTAACTGTCTTCTACAAAATGTGATATGTGCATAATTAACTAAAGCACAAAACTGAAATGCATTTTTTTTATAAGTAGGAAACTAAATCAAGTATTGGGATTTACGATATTGTTCAATCAAATCAACTGAATTAGATTTTCCTGATAAAAAATGACTACATTTATGATAAAAATGGAAATCAAATATTGTCCTTAACTAATCTACAGTTGAGAAGTAGGTAGGGAAGTGGTTTCAAATTGGTGGAAATGAAAATTCTTCTTGTATGTCTCTGCAACTTCTAGAAAATCAAATGAAAATGCAATACCTCAAAATTAACAATCACATCTACACCACTACAATTTATGATTTTGTCAAAATTATGGTGCATGGTTCACACAATCAAAATATCAGGAGTACTAGTTTCGCGTGAGTTCCTATCTAATGCCCTTTAGAGAAGTTTGCTCATGTAGCTTCCTTTCCCTGAGAACAGAGAACCACCTTTAAACCTCACAATTGTCATTTGTTACATTCATATGGCCCAAATTTCTTCATTCTTATGTAAACAAAGTCTAACCTGCATATTAAACGCTACCATTTGAGCTCCATGCATCCATCCAATCATGGGATCGTAATTAGACGAGTCCAGACGAGTACCCTTTGGATATATTCTAAGCAAATTTTTTTGGGTGAATCTGTAGGATGGAACATGGTTAAAAAAAATATCAATGAACTTCATTTTATTATTCCAAAATTACATGTGTCACCAAGTGAGTTGAATTTAATTGCCAAATCAATATCTCAATTCTCAAATATAATGAAATTATCATATTATTTTTGGTATAGATAATAGGTATTGTGAGAACAAGACTCATTATGGATTAGTTTTTTATATTGTATTTCAAACCATGGTGACAAATTATAATTACTCCTATATAATATGTTAAGAAAATCCCAATTTGTGGGAGCAATTGTCCCCGATATTCACCAAGTGAATGCTTCTTGCTTTCAAAGATATAACATGTTTCTATATTCATGATAAAATCTTTTAAGAACTAATTTGGCGGCAGATGAAATGTTTTGGAGACTAATTTAGCTGAAATTTTCTTAAAGTCCTTGACAAAGAGACTTTTTAAAAAACAAATAATAGACTAATATTTTTAAATTAAAAACCAACATATAATCCATGTAACTTTAGAAAACCATGTTTAGGGTTTTCTACATGTCTTGGCGCCATAGTAAAAACTTAAGTTTAATTTTAAGCTAACAAAAAGACATGTATAAGCTTAAATTCTACCACCAAAATAATAATAAGAATTACTTATTAGGTTTGGTATGTCTAAAATAATATTGAAATCACCTGACAATGTCAGTTCCATGATTTTTGGCGACATCTTCAAGCTCTTGCTCACTCAAGCTAATACGCCTGACTTGTTCATGATTAATCAGCCAGTTTCTTAACTTACCTTTTGGCTTCCCTGCACGAATGGAAATCAAATCGCTATATTCAAGAGTTTCATCTTCCTCTTCTTGCTCCTCTAAATCATCCTGATGACGAAAAGGCAACACAAGGAAGCTGATTACAAAAGGCCTATAATTAGCACATGTTTCGTTCATTTTTTTTAAACATGGGTTAAGTATGTTTTCATTCTTGTGAAATGATCTAATATTTGTTTTGGTTCTTAATTATTTTTCCTTTGGTTTTTATCTCTTTACAAATTTGAAATTATTTTTTCATCAATATAAAATGAGCAAATTTTAGTTCTGATCTATGTGAGTTTTTTACTTTAGTTTTCAGCCGTTCAAATTTTGGAATTATTATTTTTGATCCTAGTATTCATTTCAGAATAGCTAAATCCCTTTATTTTAGCTAGGGATCAAAAAAATTTAGTCATGTGTTAACGTGACATTAAGTAAGAATTATTGGATGTTATTTGAATGATCATGTGACATTTCGTTAGATACACAAGAAGTTTATCGATGTCATGTAATAGTAGAACAAAAAGTATTAGTTTTATATTTTAGAGAGATAAAAATCAAATAAAATTTATTACAAGGACCAAAACCAAAACCGGTTTATTTTATAGGTGTAAAAACATATCTAATCCTAAAAAAATTACTTAATCTAAAAAAAAGTAATTATTTCTTCACAAAATTATAACTACTCTTTGTTAACATAAGCAAATTTTTCTTCAAATTGTTTTTACCTTGTAATTGACTCCAGTTCTATCATCATGATCATCGTACTCAAGCCTGTGTGCTTCCTCTGGTACCCTCTGGTCCTGACTTTCAGGAGACTCTGGTGGTTTAGTTGAAATTAGAATTTTTCGCTTCAATTGTTCCGGGGAAGGGAATTGTGTCATTTGTTGTGAATATTCAGGGCGAAACAATATATCTCCAAATATGTCATCGACCATCTGCATGCATTCAGGTATATTAATTTATTTCCACTAAAAAGTGTAATTACAGTTCAAACCATGCATGCATGATAGTGGCCTAGTCTCTTTTGTGTAATGAATTACTATACGAACCTGGGCCACTTTGGCTTGAAGAGATCGAGTTATATGGTCTTCAAAAGTTATAACAACGGGATACGGAGAGGCAAAAAATGCATAGTCGTTAATGGCCTTCAGACAAGCTTTGAGTTTCACGGAAGAAGTCAGAGTCCTACAGTTCTAAAAAAAATCAATTAGTTTCAGATATATACCAACATTGAAAGTTGCATAATGCACGTTAAACAAAGTTTATACACATATATAAGGCATATATACAGGTACATAGGATCAAAGCATTTGGTTTAGTTAATCTAATTAAAGCAAGAAATTTGATTGTTAGTATATTGGATTGGTTTTCTTGTGTTTTTGCTATAAGGAGGTTGTTGGGGATTATATCAGTCCAAACTCTTCATTTGTTATTTCTAAATAGACACTATATAAATACATATGAAGATAGAAGAAATGATAGAAATAATGTTAATGTGAAAACTAAAAATTCTTCTAAATGTAAGTAAAGGAAAAAATATAGGACCTAGTTGAGAAATAAATCTCCACTATTATAAATAGGATTACAATGTATCTTTCCTAATTAAGATGATTTCGCTCAACAATTTCACCCTAAATGAGGATGTAATACACTATGATGTTTTCTTTTCTCTCACATCTATCATGTTACATATATCTAAATATCTATCATGTTACATGTTAATTTGACATACTAGAAATTTAAGTATCGACCTGTCCACCTAATATACTATTGAAAACTATAAACCCATACCCTCCATGATGAACCAGCACATCATCGCCTCTGGAATTTGGCCATAAATCTAGCTCAATTACCCTTACTCCTTTCTTCAATGCCTTTATTATCGCAGAAGTACTGCTAGCACTGCTAACTTGATTTCCAGTTAAGTAGGAGTTGTGGCCTGTGTATAAGAAATAATGAGCCAAGGGAAAATTCATGTCATGGTGCACCTGGAGATCCAAAACACACCAAAATATGAGAAAACTTGAAACGTTTATTAAAAGATCGACTATATGCAAATTATAGTGAACCATTCAAACCATTGGGGTAATTAATTAAACTTTGACAGATATTAACCAGTGTCCTGATTAAAGAAGTAAAAAGAATTGATTTTATTAAGATGCATATATAAAAATAAGCTTTCATACGATTTTTAATAAATAATATTTTCTCTTTTAATTCTTTAATCAATGTTCTTAGAATACTGTTTAACAAAGATCTTTAAACCTTTTAGCAGTTAACCAAATATTACCTCAGCGAGGGGACCATTAAGGTCACTTAAGAGATAACGAAAGAAGGCTTCAACATGAAGGCCTCTCCTATGAAATATGTTAAGATGCCTGAGACTGTCAAAAATGGTTTGAGCATGTTTGTTGATGGAATCACCTTCCTCTTCTCCTTGAAATTGAACTAAGAAATCGCACAGGTCATGCATGCTCATGATGCCATCCAGTGAATATTCTTCAAAAACAATGTTGATTTCTTCAGGAGGTTCAGTCCCCTTGAGCCTAAACATTCTCCTGAAACAAAAACACACTTTGAAGTGCTGTTTACGCGATTTATTATGAGAGAGGTGTCTAGATGTGGTGGCCATTATTGTTTTGGATAATGCCAATTGAAGGGGAGACAAATAGAGATCTAGATAGAAAAGAAAGGTGTCAGCCTTCAAAAGTGACCAGGAATGGCTTGGAGCCTAAGTGAGAATTTATACTCATACAATGTTCATAAGGAACACGTACGTACAAAGCACTGAAATTAAATAAATAGTTTTGGCTAACTTTATCTCTGTAACGAAGAAAGAGATTGCTTTATTTTATGCATGGTGCTTTCTTTAATGATACATTTCAATATTAAATTAACATCTCCAGATAGCACTGAATAATCTTATTAGACGTTAGGAATATTCACTGTGATGTGTGTGGGTAAAGCTATATATACGTACGTAGAAGAAAAACAATAGTAGTATCATTGAGTAAAAAGGATAAAAGTATGTGACATATGTAAACGTAACAAATTGGTCCCATTCCCAATGCGTCAAACTCTATTTTCCTTCCAACTGACGTAGGACAACTTAGTTATTAATATTTAATAATTTTACTCTCACTCTCGTGAATATGTAAAGGAGATAGAAAGTCACCCAAGTCTAGAGATGTCATCGGATAAATGTGAAGAAAGATAAAGATTTTTTTCAAAACAAGATATCTCATAGTGGAGAAAACTTCCGAGGAATCCTTGAATTTTCAAGACATTCGATTCTCAGCAATGTTTGTGTTACTCAAACATTCTCCCTTAAGATCCGTATTAATACGTAAACTAATTGCATATCACCACTGATAAACACCATAATATGCTATATTATCTGGTTATTTCAATTTCGACCCTTATACATGTGTTGCTACTATGATAACCACGGGAATTTTTCTTGCGGCTCGACTTCTTCCTCTTTTTATAATTCTATCGGCAATAATGAACCAAATAATTTTTATAGGTATAATAACCCTTATGAACGAAATAATTTTTATAGGTATAATAGCCCATATGCTCCCATTTTTAATAATATTTTGTCTAAAAGCATATAAGTGCTGTAATGTGTGTCTATGTGGGTGTTTGATAATCATGTATTAAGGGTATAATTGGTGATTAAATTTGAAGAAAGATAAAGATTTTTTTAAATCAAGATATCTCATAATTAAAAATAGTTGAAAATCTTTAAGGCTTAAAAATTATTAAAGTAAATTTTGTTTCTTTTAATAAAATCTTTTCTATATACATGATTAGAAAATCTAACATGCATTTGTTAGCATATTTAAAAAAATTCAATTATCTGTTAATTATGCTGAATTTTATTGATAATGATAAAGATAAACATATAAATTTTGGAAGATTTTGAAAACCAGCTCATTACATGGAAAAAGATAATTATACAACTTTACAGTGTGGGGGAATACACATGTGCTCGATAAAGCATGTGTATTTTAAAATTAAATTGGAACATGTATCGAGTATGTACTGATGTATACGTGTATCTGGTACAGGTTGGGCATTTTAATTATGCATATGTATTACAATTTTTTTTTTTAAATAATTAAATTAGTTACTCTATGAGTACACATTGGTACTATGTGGGTACATATACTGTCTTGTACTTATGGTAGATAATTTATGGTTCTATATATTCAAACTTCCTTTATCTATTGTATGAAAGGAAATAGACTAATCCTAAGAGAGGAATTTGATCTTTTGTATTTACAAATTTGTCTCACTTCAAGAATGAGTAAGGATTATAACGAGGATGAGAGCAACGAGCAAAATATAAGATATTAGTGGAGATATTTTGTTAGAATTGGCCTAAAAGCTCAAATATGTTCTCAAAATTAAATGATTAAAAAACTATATATATAAAATATAGTTGATATTTGTATTATTGTTATTTATTATAAATAATGATATATTAAAATATAACTAGATAATATGCATTGATTAACATCAATTAGTTCTATATAAACGTATTCCTTTTTTAGAAAAATCAAGCAATGAATGAATGAAAATATTTTAGTCTTTATTTTATGATTTTCCTTTTTACCATAGATTAGGTTATTTTCTGTTACCTTAATTTTAACTACGTGACATATGTACTCTTTGTCTAGATGAACTAGATTTAGACTGTTTTACTCATTTTCCCAATCAGGATCACTACCTCGTCGAGTAAAAGTTGTTTCTTGACATCGACCGTATCAAATTTATTTGGTCCCAAGAAACTACTTGCCCCTTATAAGTGATTTTTATATCACTTATTTATTACTCTTAGATTAATACTTTTCTGATTTTTTGGTGTGTAATTAAATGTATTTTGGATTGATTTATAGTTTAGACGTTTAATTCCATTTATATTTTTTTAGTTAAAATATGACAGATTTGACATCTAGTATTTCGTACATAAATTTCACTATAGATGTCCGTTTGAGCTGATTTTTCTTTTATTTTTTAGATAATTCAAATATCTACAACTTTCATGGAGAAATCGAGCTCAAATTCTATCAAATAGATGGACGAAATTGGCCCTAAAATCAACAACAAAAATCTGGAATATATGTAATAGTTAGGGGCAATTATATCATTTTGCCCAGAATTAAAAGTGAGATATTTTCTCTTCCTTTTTAGCACTAGGTCGGTGCTGCGAACAGGGAATATATCCCTTTTAACCTTTTAAAAAAACAGTTACGAAGCAGGAAGAAGAAGAAGAAGAAGAGAAACTTATACCATTTTTTGATCTTTTCTTGTATTTTCTTTTGCAGATTTAACTATGGTAGGCTAGGATCCTTGTAACCAACTCATAATGGAGATTCTCATGGATTAATCAAGAGGATTTGCTCTCTTTTACTCAGATTTTTTTCCCTTTTTCCTTATTTTCGTTTTTTTGCTCTTGGTCATGTTTTTGTTCATGGTTTTGTGTATGTTTTTGTGTATGTTTCTAGGTTCTGATTTCCTTTCCATTTTCTACTCATGTATTATGCTCCACTTTCGTTTTTGGACTATCTCCTATTTATGCTATTTTCTGTTTTAGTTGTATTTGTATGTTTTTGTTTTTCTGGTTGTATTTGGTTGTTGTATTGTGTTTTCTATGCATTGTTTATGCATTTTCTGATAATAGGGAAGGAAGGGATTAAATGCTAGATTTAATATTTAGGTTTATTTATTCAATGATCATTAATTAGATCGGTTTAAAATGATCATTGTGCTATTGCAATTATAAACATGCCATGTTCAATTGAATGTTAGACGATCGTTTAGTAAGAAGGATGTTCTAAGCGAATGCAAAGATTTCGGTTTGTTTAGAATCAACCATAAAGCTGTTTATTATTTTATCCGACGATAGATATCCAAAGAATCTCAATTCTGAGTTGGTTACTCGTTTTCAAATCATTAAATTACTTTTTACGTTTTGTTGTTATAATCTGTTTGAAACTGAACTCAAACCACCCTTTTACATTCCTGTTAATTCTGACAGTGCAGTACCAGTTCCAAGTGTGAAAAGATCTAGGGTTGCTACTATATTATTGAATATGTTTAGCCTGATATTTGACTGAGTTTGACGACTTATGTCACCCTGAAAGCTTGGACATCGACCTATAGGTAAATGTTCACATTTAATCTCACGTTCAGGAATTGATTATAAATTCAAAATAAAATTGATTATGTTGAATTTTACTATAGACTTTTTAAATAAAAACATCCAAATATAATTTATTTGAAGTGTGTCTTAGGCACCAAGTTTATAATATTTTATTATTATAATCCGCCTATAAAAGGCACTGTACCACATTAGTAATATGAATGATCAATTAAGTGAATTATGATTGAATGAAATTTAGTTCTATTTCTCTCTTCCTCAAGTGTATGCTAAACTCTTCTCATATATTTCTATTCTTCCACTGGTAGTACTGCGAGAGGAAAAAAAGAGTGTGTGAGGAATAAGAGTGTTCTCATTGTGTAAAAAAAACAGAGTTGATACACTTGAGAGAGAGATGGGTACCAATTATAACATTGCATGGTCCGGTCCCAAACTAAATAGGAAGCTAGATTTCTATTATTAGAAAACTTTGATGAGTACACATTTGAGAGCTCGCAATATTTAGGGCTTTGTTGAGACGAGTTTAGCGGAAGGAGCTGATGATAATGTTAGGAGAAGAAGCCAGTTGGCATTGTTATAGATTCAACAAGGAATTAACTATTCCATTTTTGGAAAAATCATAAATGCCAAAACTAATAAAGAAGGGTGGGATTTTTTGAAGCTATCTTACAAAGGTGAGGAGAAGGCTCAGTGATCTAAGCTTCAATCTCTGTGAAAGGAATATGAAAGGTATGGAATGTCTAGTTTTGAATCCGTGGAACAATATTTTTCATGTATTACAAATCTCGTAAACAAGATGAGGGTGTATGGAGAAGTCATCCCTAACAACAAGGTGATAGGCAAAATTCTATGCACCATGTTGATGAAGTTTGATCATGTGGTGAATACAATAATCGAGTCCAGTGACATAGACACCATGACGGTAGCAGAGTTGCAAGGAAGCATTGAAGCCACGTGAGCAGAATCTTGGAAAAGACAGAAAGTGAAGAAGCACTGAAGAGTTAGGTGAATCTTAACAATGTTGCGGAAACCAGTCAAAGTGCCGAAGTAGAGATCGAGATAACTTCAACAATGGAGGAAGAGGAAATTTCAGAGGTAAAGGTTGAGGAAAATTACAGAGGAAGAAAACATTTCAACCAAGGTAGAAACAACAATTTTGGATCATTCGACAAAGGAAGATATGGAGATAATTTTGGTGCTACTAATCAAGGAAGGGGCATAGGTAACAATTACAAAGGCTGAGTGTATTTTAATTGTTAATATTGTGGAAAGTTCAAGCACGAAGTTATAGATTGCAAATTCAAACAACAACCAAACATTGCGGAAAGTCAAAATGTTGGTGAGAATTCTAATAGCCAACAAAGTTTATTTTTAACCGGTAATACTTTTTTCGAGGATGAAAATATTTGGTATTTGGATACTAGGTGTAACAATCATATGTGTGGGAAAAAAAGAGTTAGTTTTTGCTTTAGATGAAACGGTAAAATCTACCCTGAGATTTGGAAATAATGCAAATATTCCAAATATGGAAGAAAGCCAAATTACTATCAAATTGAAGGAAGGTTCTCAAAATTTTATCTCTAATGTTTGTATTTCTTTTGTCTTTATAACAAGTTATTGAGTATGGGAGTCAAAGAAAGGCTACAACATGCAGATTCATCATGGCTACAACACATTGATTAACAGAAATGGAAGATTCATTGCTAAAGAAAAAATGACTCTTAATCGCCTATTCCCTTTGAGAATTCACCATGGATTTTTTTTGTCTTGCTTGAGTTTTATGATTCCAAATGATGATTGGTTATGGCATATACATTTTGGACACTTTCACTTTTCTGGATTAAATTATTTTTCTAAAGAAGTATTTGTTTCTGGTTTGCTTGTTGTGAATATTACTAATGGAGTATGTGAGACATGTGAGATTGGAAAGAAGCATAGATAATATTTTCCAATCGAAAAGTCTTGGAGGGTGAGAAAGTTGTTGGATATAGTTCATTCAAATCTATGTTTGGTTGAGATACCAACACATGGTCGTAGCAGGTATTTTATCACGTATATTTATGATTATAGTAGGAAGACTTGGGTGTATTTCTTGAAGAAAAAGTCAGAATCATGTTATGCCTTTAAGATGTTCAAGGCATTTTCAGATAAACATAGTAGATGCAGAATCAAAATACTCAAAATAGACTGAGGACAATAATACCTTGCTTATATAAACTTCTTTGAGCAACATGGAATTCAACATCAATTGACAACCATATACACGTTTCAACATAATGGTGTTGCTGAAAGATAGAATAAAACAATTATGGACATGGTGAGATGCATGCTAAAGGCTAAGCAAATGCCTAAAGACTTCGGGCGGAAGCAGTTGCCACTGCTGTCTATATTTTAAATAGATGTCCAACAAAGAGGGTTTGTGATAAGACACGAGAAGAAGCTTGGAGTGGAAGGAGACCATCAATTAGACACCTTAGAGTTTTTGGGTACATAGCATATGCAAATGTTCCAGATCAGCTTAGGATGAAATTGGATGACAAAGGTGAAAGATGCATTTTCATATGTTATAACACAAATTCAAAGGCATACAAACTTTACAATCCGAAGACAAAGAAAGTAATTATCAGTCGAGATGTGACATTTAATGAGAAAGGCATATGGGATCGGTCTACAAAATCCCAGGATGAGCTAAAGGTGATTTCTGACAATTATGAAGAAAATGAAAGACAACCAGATCCAACACCTGATGACCCAAAATTGTCTAGGAGACCGCAAAGGAATCCTCAACTACTAGCCAAATTACAAGATTGTGTCATGTTTAATGATAATGAGCCATCTGACGAGGAGATTATCACTTTTGTTTTATTTGCAAATTGTGAGCCATTGACATTTGAAGAAGCCTCAAGTGATGAGAATTGGATAAAAGTCGTGGATGATGAAATTCATGCAATGGAGAATGATATGTGGGACATAACAAATTTTGTTAGCAGATAAAAGGCCTATTGGAGTGAAGTGGGTGTACAAGACAAAGTACAATCCTAATGGAGAAATTGATCGCTTCAAAGCAAAGTTGGTTACAAAAGGATATAAGCAAAAATAAGTCGTCATTACTTTGAATCATTTGCTCCCATTCCAAGATTAGATACAATTCGCATGATTATTTCTCTTTCGGCTCAAAATAATTGGAAGATATATCAAATGAATGTTAAATTTGCTTTCTAGAATGGTATTCTGGAAGAAGTATATGTTGAGCAGCTTGCAGGATATGTGGTCAGAGGAAAAGAAGACAAGGTCTATAGATTGAAGAAAGCTTTGTATGGGTTGAAGAAAGTGCCAAAAGCGTGGTATAAGAAAATATTGTGCACCAAGATTACGAAAGATGTCCTTAGGAGCACACATTATATGTCAAATTTGTTGATTCCGGAGATATTCTCATTGTGTGTCTTTATGTTGATGATCTAATTTTTATTGGCAATAATTCAAAGATGATGGCGGATCATGGAGGCTATGACAAGTTATTTTGAGATGAAAGATTTAGCCTTTATGTCCTATTTTCTTGGCATTGAGGTCATTCAGAAAGATGATGGGATTTTTATCCCCCCCAAAAAGTAAGCATGTGATATTCTGGAGAAATTTAAGACGAACAATGCAAAACCAAGGCTAACAATGGAAAGTGATGGAAAAATGATGGATACAACTCTATATAACAGTTTAATTGGAACTCTGAGGTACTTTTCAACTACAAGACCAAATATAATCTTCAGAATTAGTTTTCTCAGTAGATTCATGGAAGAGTCACATGTTTGCCATTTGTAAGGAGTTAAGAGAATTCTTCATTATATTAAAGGTACTCTAACCGACCGAATTTTTTATGCTAACAATTGATATGAAGCTTGTTGGATAAACATATAGTGATTGGGTAGGAGATGTAGAAACATGAAAAAGCATATGAGGGTATGCATTTCATTTGATAGGTGCAGTTTTATGATCTTCAAAGAAACAACCAATTGTTACACTTTTAACGGTTAAAGCATAATACATTGCAACAATTAGTTGTGCTACACAAGCAGTATGACTGAGAAGAATTTTAGATGTAATGCATCATAAGCACAATACTCCCACAAAAATATTTTGTAACAACAAATCTGCTATTGCATTGAGTAAAAATTTAATTTTCCACGGGAGGTTCAAACACATTGATAGTTGATTTCATAAGATACCAGAGCTTATAGTTGATAAAGATGTAGAAGTTAATTATTGTCCAACTAAAGAACAAGTAGCCAATATTTTCCGTTGAAGATCAAGTTATTTTACAAGTTGAATGATACAAGCTTGATTTAAGGGAGGCAATGTTGGTTTTAAAAAATTAAATCAAGCTGGATTTTACAAGCTGCATATGTAGAAGATTGGAGACGGGAGAAGCTTTGAAATGTTGAATTCAAAGATTGCAGCTCAAAAAAATTACTGCACCGGCTATGAAATCTGTATGGAGCCACCGTCTTCATTTTTTGCACAATCATTTGCATAGACTTTAAGTAGTATGGTTAGTGCCACCGTCATTAGTTTGTCTTAGGCACTAAATCTATATTATTTTATTGTTATAATATACCTATAAAAGGCACCTCGCTGTACCACATTAGTAATATGAATGATCAATTAAGTGAATTATGGGTGACTGAAATTTAGTTCTATTTTACTCTTCCTCCGGTAAGTGTGTTAGTGTGTGCCAAATTCTTCTCTCATATTTCTATTCTTCCACTGCGTGTGTTTGAGTTGTGTTTATGGGTTCAATTTATCCCACTGTTAAAAATCTTGAAGCTATTCTCAATATCTTTTACATTCACTTCTAATACTCTTTCATGTGAGTTTAAACACAGTTCCAAACATGCTGAAAATCAACATTGTAAACGCTTACTCATGCACATACTAAACATTTTTCATCCATGAATGGGTGAAGTATGTTTCAAAACCAGATTTACAAAAATCCTTGAAGACGTGCCTCCTATCAATTCTATTTCTACCAGTATCCTCTAATTTTGATCTTTGGGTTTGGAGTTTAGACAAGGTATATGTATGACATCAAGAAATTAGAGAAATACGAATGAAGTAATTATCCAGTCAAGTCATGCCAATTAACTGACAATCATATCCAAACAGATTCTATGACGTCTAACATGAACATACGCAAACTAATCTCAAGCCTCAGCCCAGATTACAACATAGCAAGTAGAAGTGCAGTAAAAAATCACTCTAGAGAGCGCGAGATTCACAGAGAGATCCGGAAAGAGACACTTAAATAGAAGAAAGTTGAAAAGGGCATTTCATTAGTGCCAAGGAATTTCATTACAAACGATACGTGAAGACAAACGCACAACGCTGTCTCTACTTTAAATTTGCACAACTAAATCAGAAGTTAATTACTAGAAACCTCATCAAAAACTAATCTAATAATTTAACTTTTAACGATAATATTTGGGAACAGATATTAAATTTCAAAATTCTAACTTTGCAAAACCTAAATATGATAGCCTATAAGATCGCTTTTAAAAGCAGTCTTATTGCTGCATTACCCATCATGCTAAAAACTCCAAAAGCTCAGTTAACCATAGAATTCTGTCTTCCCGAAAGTTGTCTTTCTCCATCTCCCCTTCCAAATGCCATGTTGAAAACAAGTCAACTAACCATTTTTTCTTCATCACATTTGATGTTCAGCTGAACACTAATTCCACAGAAATAGCATTGCTGGAAACTATATTTTCACGTAATTCCTATGAAACCTTCACTAGCATAGTGCTTTATTAGAATTCAATCCTCTGCAATCTATATATCTATGTTATCATATTACCGGAGACAGTAAACAACAAACTCCTCCATGACATCCATAACAATTCCCACTGGATTATTCTGTTCAAAACCCATGCCTACCAAGTCATCAGCATTCCCTGGTCCATATCAACCTACCTGTTATAAACACCATGTCCACCATATCCATAACCTGTATCTTTGAATATAAATTTCATTTAAGATTGAAACACATTAACAACTCAAATTTAGGAAAAAGACCACTTCCTTTCCATGGATTCTAGCTTTCATCTTCCTGCAGAAGTGGGTACTTCCAGTTGCTTTGTCTTGCTGCACCATTTACTCAATATGCACCATTTGAGAAAATTACGTCATAATTGCAATTGCTGTCCAAGAAATAGTTAAAAGATGTTCCTATTATATTACATTACTAAGTCAATTTGGTCATCATCCTTCTGTTAGACAAACCACAAAATAAATGAAATGCAACCAGAAGCGTATGAGTCCAGGAACTGTTAATGACCTAGTAATAAATTCTTAAAAAAATTTGAAAACGAAGCTGGTCACAATAGATTCATAACATCAGAGTGGTTGTACTTCCTGTATCGACATGACAACATCTAATTTTGTTGGGGATGCATTGCAAATGAAATATGGAGCTTTCAGTACTACAAAAGCACTATTTCAAATGTTTTCCTTCATACAAAGTCTTCTATGCCTCCAATTTCTTGAGCATTTCAATAGTTTGAACTCTTAATTGAAAACAATCCTAGAGCGACCTTCTTTGCCGATAGGATCATACTTCAGTATTCATTCCCCTGATGTAGGAATTATAGGAATACCTGATGTTAAACTCTGGCAGCATCATAACACCAGCATATTGCAATGACGTGAAACATGCCATGTAATGCAACAGCATGTATGTCAAATTATATCAGACCATTTTGCTCGGCATCCATAAGTGTTGGGCAAAAGGCAAGTGAATGGAGATGAAAATGTTGAGGCGGATGAATGGATACACCCACAGTCCCACACACAAGAAAGTAAGAAAAATATTATGAATGAATGTATCTAGGGGTGAGAATAACATCTATTGAGGAGAATGATGAATAATACATGTAACCAACACCTGACGGTGGGTAGGTCTGAGTTTCAAATTAAAGATCAGAAGCAGATAATTTAAAACAAAGGCCATTATTCAGTTAACAGAAACCTCCTGGTAAACTAGCTTCTACTGGTTTCGCTAGCATTAAAGCTCTTTATTCATACGAATTCTGAATTCTCATCAACTTAAACAACCAATAAACTCGAGAACTACATACCCATCATCAACATATTAGAATAGCGAATAATAACAACAATAACAATCTTTACCATGGCGAACACAACGCACAGGTTCAATCCATGTCATGTCCCATTTCCCTTCTCTACTTCCCAGTTCCACAGGACCTCCCTTGAAACAAGAGAATAAAAAATCAACGCAACCATGAAGAAACAAAATCAAACATTGACATAAATACCTCATATCTGTGGGTGGATAATGTGCTACGCATTCCCGCAGTCATCAACTCAACCATCCTTACAACAAAGAAAAACAACACAAAAGCACAACCAGGAATAAGCTCACATAGATTTCTCAATACGAGTGTCACCACCTCCACCACCACAAACAAACCCTAGAAAATGATCAAACTGAGCTCATTATTATCTTATCTCCAAACAACCTCACACTAAAACTGGCACTAACACAAACCGAATCATTCTATTTCAAATTTCACCAGCTACATTACATGATACCCTAGGATGCATTGGACAAGGCAACAACAATCATATAACATATGTAAGGAAACAAAGAATTACTCCGATATCTCCAGCACGTGCTCCGTGGAATCCTCCTTCGAATTCTCCGCCTCATCTTTATCCTCTTCGCGGTCGCCATCGCGATTGCGGTTGTTGACGGCGGCGACGCTGCGCTGGCGAATAATGTTGGAGAAATTTACAGATAAATCGGAGTAAATAGAGCGAACCTTGGAGATGTTACCGTGGATCTGAGTGATGAGGCCAACGTTCTTCGTCATGTTGTCAGGAATCTTCGACTCGTGGTTGCTGTTCACTTCGTCGATCAGCGCACGGTTCTCGTCCAGCACCGTCTGCGCCTGCCAGAAGCTCCGAGTCAACAAGTCCCAAGTCTCGTCGTCGCATTCCTCTTCGTCGTCGTCGCCACCGAAAACTTCTTCGGTTCTCTCTCCGGCGACATTCGCGCGGTTGTTGAGCCAATCAGGCTTCGTCGTTACGGCGGTTTCGTCCATCGCCGCTCAAATTTTTCAAGTACGCTCAAACATGCCGCTTTCGTTGTTCACACGATGAGTCTCGCTCTGTGGACTCGAGAAAAAGAGTTACTTTGTACTTTGTGGTGGTGCTTCTTGTTGCGGCATTGAAGACTTGGAAGCATTGAGCATTGACTCAGCAATGGCGGTTTTCCCGCTGAATTTGGTGGGTGAGATTGGATGGTGACGGTCCAATGAGGGTGGAGTGATTTGGCGTGCTTGGGGAGTTGGCGAGTGGTGATTGGAGACTGTGACCGAATTGAGTGACGGACGGTGCTAAAAGGAGATAAATATCTTATTGGTTTTTGAATGCGAGGATAAATAAATGAATAAATAAATATCTTCCCGCGTTGCTAATATTTTAAGGGAATAAAATAAATATCTTCGAGTTGAGATGCAGTGTTGGATCGGACGGCACGAGAAAGTGAAATGACATTTTTTTTTTAAAATACCTTTTTGAGTTTTTTCCTTCTTATGTTTGAGGTATGCCCCCAATACTCAATAGTTTTGACCTTTATTATTCATTTTTCTAGAAATTATAATAAATTACAATTTTGTGCAGTACGTGGGTCCAAATATTAACATGGTATATATAATGATAATTGGGTATATATGATTAAAAAATCTTGCATATATGGTTCATCGGTAAACTAATGCTGTTTGGAAATTTTGAGTTAATGGGTTTGGTTATGTGTTGAACAGGGTCAGGCAGATAAGGTAAGGTACTTCAAGTCTTCTTATTAGTAATCAGAAACGAAAAAAAAGTTAATTTATTTAATTTAGTATTTGTATAATTTTATTATTATTATTACTTGTTATAGTGTAATAATAATTAATGTGTATTTTCCTTAGTAAATAGAGTTCAAATATTATTAGAAGAAAAATATTTTTTTATTAAAGTCCCCAATTTTTTTTTATTTCATCAGTTTTTAAAAGATCTCATCTTAAAGCTATTTTAAGCCTAAAGATATATATACATATTGCAAACCTGATTTTCATTCTAAATCGTGGTTTTCACTTGTATGAAAAATAACCACTCTCTTACTTTCCATTCAACAACACTGTAATTTATGGTTGAGCAACACATCTTTACCCTCTTACCGGGCAATTTCTTCTCTTTTACTTTGAGATTTGTTTTTTTTTTTATTATATAACTTTGGATTTTTCTTCTGGGCATTGATGAATATAGCGTTAATGTTCCAGATTCGTTTTTTATTTGTTTATGATCTAAAACAACAATTTATGAATGTGTTTTGTAAAGGTTTCAAAGGCTCAGCCACGTCTTCCGATGGGGTTACCAAAATGATGCATCATGTTTTCTTTCCACAGATGGAGTCGCTGTTAGTATTGATGTAATTCAGTTAGTTAGATTAGATTAGTTTGTTAGAGTCTATACAAAGTAAAGTGGAACCTTGAACTGTATATGAATATACTATGCTATGTCATTTAAATCATGTAATGTAGAGAATACATTCACTGTAGCTTTCTGATATAATTCAGTGTGCATATGTGTAGTGTGTAAGTGTGTGAAACACTAAGATTCACGAAATAGATAAGCATCATCTTTTGTGCAAGCAAGACTGAGTGTATGTGCATTCTTGCACTATCAGTTAGGTGGCATTTGGATCTATGTGGTGTAGTGTTGTGGTTGTCGGAGAAGAAGCAAAAAAGAGGAAGAAAATAAATGATGCCTTTGGCAGTAGCTCACGACCAAGAGAGACTGTTGTTGAGAAAGAAATTTGGTGTATAGAATGTAGGATAAAATTTTACATCTTAGATAAATCCAAATGATGTAAATAATGGTTCATGATAGACAGCTCGTTTTGGTGGCTCATATTAGATGGCGTCTAAATAATATATATATATATATATATATATAGTAAAATAACAACAACTCTAATCGAGGTTGTTTGAAAACAACTTGAATCAATAGTGATCGGAAATTGCAGTTAATGACATTGGTCGAAAAATAGTCTTGATCAACATAGACAGAAAAAAAACTAGCCAAGGTCAACCAAAAACTACCTTGGACAACATTGGCCAAAAAGTTCTTCAATTGACATCAACCAATAAAAATTCCTGATTGAGGTCGAACAGAAAACAGTCTTGGCCTACATCGGCCGAAAACTTCCATGACTAATGTCAACAAAGCCAACCTAGTTGAGGTGGGTTGAAAATTGCCATGACTGATATAGACCGAAACATAGCCTTAGCTGATGTCGATAACGGTCAAAAACTACTTCAATTGATGTTGGCAAAAAAAAAAAATTGGGTTTGAGGGCAATTGAAAACTACCTTGGCCAATGTTGGTTGAAAACAACCTTGACTAACGTAGGCTAAAAATTGTCTTAGTTGACTTCGGTCACAAAATAGTTCACACCAATGCTGACTAAAAAACAACCTTAATCGAGGTTATTTATAAAATATATCTAACCGAAGTCAGTAGAAAATAGTCTAAATTGACATCAAGAAAAAATTAGTTTTGGTCGAGGTCTGCCGCAATAATTTTGTAAAACTATTTTTAAAATAGTTTTTTGAAAAAATTTAAAAAATAAATTTAAGAACAATTTAAATTTGAAATAAGTATCTTGGATCAATTTTGGTCCATTAAATATTAATAAGACAAATCTAGTAGATTTTTAAAAATAGACGAATTGAATCCACTCTTTTTGAAGTCATAACACTGTTTATTTTTTAATTTTTTAGATTGAAGGTATAAATTTTTTTACGACTATAATATAATTTTTTTTAGAGTAAATTATACTCGCATCCCCTGTGTTTTGTTCAAATTTCATCCGATATCCCTCCATTTTTGCCCATTACTTCTACCCCTCTATTAATGTCGTTAACTAAAGTCAATTAAAAAATGTGAGCAAACAAAATTGTCCTTACATTTTAACTGTAAAACTCAAATTATCTTCTCCCAATTAGTTTCAGAATTTAAGATTCATGTTTCATTCCTTATCACCATTTGCGAGTATTATTCATCTTTCTCTTGTTGGCAAGTTCTTCTTCAGCGTCTAGGGGGTGCGAGTTCCTCTTTCTCTCATGACATTCACGTACCATTCCTCTTCACCGTTCACAAGTTCTTCATTGTTCTTGTTCTAATTCGCGAATTCTCCATTGTTCATTTTCTCGTTCGCGAGTTCTTCACTGTTCCTCTTCTCGTTCGTGACGTTCATGGGCGCCTCCGTTTGTCTTCCTCTTCGACGTTCACGAGCGCTCTATTTCTCTTCCTATTTCACGATTTCTGTTCACACTAGGGTTATGCTTGTGAGTGACCACTAGACCTTGTATATACGTTTACTTTTTAAGATTATTGATTTAATTTTGATTGTTTATTGTTGTCTATTTCTATATGGAGTTTCAATGGGAACTAGTTTGGAACCACTTATGATTTTTAAAATCATTTGTTTATCATTCTTGATTAAAATAATGGATAATTAGGACCACATGTAACACAATGGATGAACAGAAAATCATTTATTTATTATTGTTGCTTAAAATAGTGTTGATATTTGAGACCTTAGGAACACAATGGATGAATTAGAATACATGGAATACATGTCTATGTGAACAACCTTGCTAATGATTTAGAATTGTCACCATGTCACCCTTTTATTTTGTGGTTTTGTTCTACTGCTAGTTGTAAAATTCTTCCCTTTAAGTCTGATCATGATGTGCTGAAAATATATGTTGAGAATAAAAATTCAGTTCATATGCATATTAGTAGAATAAAGGATGAGAGGAACGGTGACAACAATGCGTACCAACAAAGTGAGTTTACTTCCAACAAAAAGTTGGGTTTAAGTCCAATTACAAAAAAATGAAAAGAAAATAGTCTTAAAATATTTGCAGGTTGAGAGGAGGAAGATGAAGATATTTTAGACATACAATTTCATTAAAAGTCATGTGACTAACATGTGCCTAATTTCTCTTAAATTATTAAACGGTTTTTAGGAAGGAAGGGATTTAGGTGTAATGTGAGATAAACAATTAAGGGATTTTTTGTAGAGTGTAAAAAAGGAGAAGTATCAAGTGAAATTTAAGTAAAACACATGGGGTACAAGTGTAATTTACTCTTTTTTAACATATAACTTTAAAGTCGTAAAAAAATTTATGACTTTAAAGTCAAAAAATTTATTTTTTAAAAATAATAATATGACTTCAAAGTCGTAAATACTTTTACGACTTTGAAGTCATTATTTTTTTTAAAATTGTTAATTTTTCAAAAAAATTGTTAATTTTTCAAAAAATTGTAATTTTAAAAAAAAATTGGCAAAATTTATTTTTTAAATTGTAAATACTTTTTTAATTTAATTATTTAATAAATAAATGTAGAAAAATTATAGAAAACATATTGAATAAAATAATGTATTAAAAATTAGATATACCAAAAATTAAGAAAATATTAAATAAAACTATATAAAAAATTTAGAAAATATATTTAATATCATTTTCATTTCCTTGGAAACAAAGATCAATAAACTCAATATTTGGATCCATAATATGATGAACTAACCAATATCAAATAGGCCTAATAGATATTCATTATGTAGAATTGAATGACATAATTATCGTAACTGTTCATACAAAAAGTTGACGACTAATATTGTTTATAGTTTTTATGCCTTTATTTAATATGTATTATTTATTTTATATTAATTACAAATGTTGTTTTTATTTTAATAACTACTTTTATTTTATATTAAATCAAACTAAAAAATAAAAATATATTAATTTGTAAATTTTTAAATTAAAAATTAGAATTTTTTTAACAAAATTTATGAAACAAACTATTAAATATTTTTAAATTTTTATATGATTTTATTTAATATTTTTAATTTTTGGTATATTTAATTTTTAATATATTTTTTATATTTTTATACATTTATTTATTTAATAATTAAATTAAAAAATTATTTACAATTAAAATTTTTTTTTACCATTTTTTAATAACAATTTTTAACATTTAAAAAACAAATTTTATCAATTTTTTTTCAAAAAACAACAAAACAAAACATCACGACTTCAAAGTCATAAAAATATTTACGATTTTGAAGTCATAATATTAAAAAAAAAACTTTTTGCTTTAAAGCCGTAAATTTTTTTACTTCAATTTAAAAAATTAAAAAATATACAAGTGGTAAACAGTGTTGCGATTTCAACGTCATAAGTTACAATAACTGTTACGACTTACCCTCTTTTAGTTAATAATTTAAAATCGACTCCCAAACGATAATAACAAAAAAAAAATACCCTTTAGCATTAAATCTCCCTTGTTTCTCTTTATAAGAAACAAGTTATAGTGTGAAATAACGTTTCTTATAAATAAGAATCGAGATAATATTAAGACATTGGGTTAAGCTCATTAGGATCCTAAAATGCCTTGCATTATCTCTCAAATATTCATTCTAGAAAGTGTGTTTGGAAACTCTTTGAAAACAGAGAAATCACGTTTAGGATGTAAAAGCTATAACTAATAACCTCTGAAAATCACATCAGAAACATGAAGTCAAACACATTATTAATAGATTACTATTGAATGCTGATCATTGACATCCAAAATTTCAATCCTCAAGAGCTGCCGCATTGGGACTATAATTCAATCAATGGAAGCTGAAAACAGTGATGGTGAATTGTTAATATAAAGGCATCCAAGATTTCATCTGGCCTTAATTTTTGTGTTGTTATTGCAGGGAAATTCCGTTTCAGTAGCTTCACTATAAAACCCCATTAACCAGCAAGAGAAGCTAAGACTGAAGCTGCAATATGCAGAGACCCGGTGAAGACAATAACACCCTTTTCATCCACTCTTCTGCTTAGAATCCGGTTTGCAATTCTCAAACAACCCTTTAAAGATGACTCGGTAGCCAACACGGTCTTACCGTCACTCAAATTGCTTTCAGAGCCTACTTGTTGTTCCTTTAATAATTCACTGTATTCTGCCATTCCATCATGAACAATACCAATGCCAAGCTCATCAGAAGCTTTAACCCAAGAATCTCTCAACAAAGATGCTGGTGTTGTTCGAGTTACATCTCCAGCAATAGCAGCTTCTGTCAAAAGGACAGTCTCCACATGTACACCTAAACAAATGTGATAGCATGTTTAGGCCTATCGTTTCATCACTAGTACTATAGGCTAATCGCAACATTTTTTAATATAGCTCTTCTAAAGTGAAGGGTACACTCGGAGAGAAAAATACAGAAATATAACCTTTAAATCGAGAATCCATAAAGTGAAATTTAAAAACTTCATGAATTGTTATATACATGCAAGTATTTTATGAAATTCAGAATATTATCCAAGACCCCAGATCAACAACTTAAAAAACATCATCAATATGCAGCAATCAACAGAAAATGATATGCCAAAAGACCTCTTGGTTATTGGGTAAATCATTTACAAATAATGACATTATAGGAAGGCACAAAAATTTAGTGGTCTAAAGGAACCAAACCAACTTGATCCTCGTTCAATCAATAAACTTTCTCATATTAAATGACTGGCATTCACTATCTTCTATTTAAAAATGATATTTTAATTAAATTATAATATCAACTTAACAGACTTCACCTGAGAGAATCTCTCGAGCAAATCCCACATGGTCTTTGTCACTTGCCATTGCAGCAATAAAAACCAATCGAGCCTTGGGAAATGCCATCCTTATGGTATTCATGAGAGCTTTGGCAGATTCTTTGGTGTGGGCTGCAGCATATATCCCCACAACTAATCACAACTCTGTTCTCAAGTATTTGTGGCGCTAAGCCAGAAATTTCTTGGTTCTTCCCACAATAAAATAAAAATTGTAGTAAACAATAACATAAAAGAGTCGATAAGAACCATATTATATGTTAAAGATGTGTTAAAGATGTGTCCAGTCTTGAAATTATTCGTATTTCATGTCTTTTCTTCCTCAGAAAATTTCAAAGGATTTCTAGAAATTTTCCAGAACAAATGAAGCCATTTTTTTTAAAACAGACTTCAAGTCAATAGTTAATACCACGGGTAATAAAGGAAAGTCAGAGCACTCAACCTCCATCAAGCAGTACTGTTGATCCAGTAAGTCCTAATACCTCAGCTTCTTCAGATGTTAGAAATTGACTCCTTCCAAGAAGGTATGTATGCTCTAAACCATACCTAATAGATTCATCAGAAATACTCCATCCTGATCATCGAATAAACAAGGAGAAAGTGAAGGCAAAGTCATAAAACCAAGAAAAAAAATAGACTCAATATAAAACAATACTAAGCCTTTGATTTGGTTAATCAAGGTCGTCATGAGAAAGATATAAAACAGTTATATTGAAACATGCAAAAAAGTTGATGCAATGTCTGAACAAAATGCAACAGAAACCCTTGTAGATGTTATCCACACACCTAAATCTCAAGTAACTTCTGAATTAGAGTAGGAATATATTCAATTTAATTATAAAAAGTGTTAGAAAATCTGAGAAACATCTGATGATATCTTGGAATATTTTAGAGTATCCCAGATGATCTCTAAGGATTTATATTCTTTTATATTTTGATATGTTTCTATATTTAATATTCAATTAGGACTACTATTTATTGGGTTGTCTTTTGTGATCACCTCATTTCATCATAATAATATCAATCTTGTATTATTATGATTCTCTATTATCTCCTTTTCTTCTTCCTTACCTAAAATCTTTGAATTCAACAAAAAGAAAAGGCACATGTAGATTGAGGCCAAGCAGAAGGTAGAAAAGTTATACCTAAATTGCGAAGACAAAGTGCCACACAAGTAGCAGTAGCTGCATTTTGAAGTTGGTGATCTCCAAGCATTTGCAACTTCACATCATGTAACTTACAGGACTACATTAATAGATATATTCATAAGTTGCTCATAAAACTTTTCCATGATCAATGATGAAAGGGTAGACAGAAAACCTGCTAAAATAACATAGTAGTGGACAAATGAGGTGCACAAATTCTTCAAACATTCAGTTTTTTTTTTTTTTCCCAGCATAAGATGCAAGATACTATGAGACACAAAGTGATATAGCAAACATGTGGGGGCAAGAGAATTATGATCTTGCACATTGGGAAAAGATAATAATCTGCAATACTACAACTACAGTTCAAAATCAAGAGTGTTTAAATTAGGTTATACTTTTAGACTACCTATTTTTGCAATTGATAATCAAATTCTTACCAATTAATATTCCAATGCAAGGTGTTATACTGAACCTTATAAACATGTTATGTTTACACTGTGCTTGTGTGTCAGGTTTAAAGAATGTTCACTAACATTGCACACCATGTCTATAAGATTCACCCTAAGCAATCAATGCCCACAGTTCATCTAAAGCAGCCACCTCTGAGATATGTCCCCACACACCAAATTGTTTAAACATACTGAAAGGTAAAGAACAAAAGTTCAAACCATTTTCATGTCTTTCACAACTTGTATCAGTACATCACAAATTTGACAAGGCCTTCCATTGAGTACGCTGAAACTTTTCACAGTACACTTATTTCCAGTATCGTATGCTGACACTACAGGTGAATCCATGGCTACTGCTTTATCTCGAATAATGCGCTCAATATGAGGGACAAATGGACCACCCAACACCAACTGGAATGGTATTCCTTTAGTCAGCAAGAAATAAAGGAAACAATGGAGTATCTCTTAATGACATTTTAAAGAACAAAGTTTTTTACCCAAACTCAACCAAAAAAAATGCTACTCTTTCTTTTTAGTTTGATGAATGAAACTTCAAAACATATTTATACATTAACAACAAAGATAAACCGTAGAAGAAATGTCTAATTCCATCCCAAAAGAAATGGAAGTTCAATAGCTTCCATTTTCACACTTTAGCTAACATTTTAGAATATCTAGACTTCAGAAAATGTTAATGGACTCTGGATTAACAGCAAACAAAAACAATACAATTTTCTCGCTATCTTATTATTTAAAATGCCACCCAAATAATCCGAGTTTGGCTTTTCACTCATTCTCAATAATTTGATCCAACCTGCAAGATGCCCTAAAGATAATGGAGTCTTGTGGGAAGCATTGTAAAAATGGATGGAAGAGATATGCAGGATGATCAATGGAATGAAGGACATACAGATGAAGTTGGATTATTTGGATGAGATTAAAATGATGACGACTAACATCATTCAGAAGTGGGGGAGAGAATGCTTCTATGGATGAACTCATCAGTCACCTGGGAGATTGCAGAAGTGCAGATACCAAAGATAGTTAGAATAGTTAGTTAGAGGGGATTAGTTGGATAAATAAATAGGAGAAGTGTAAGATGATCATTCAGAGAATTGTATTTTGAAAGCACAGAGGAAGTGCTCGGTTGTGAAAGGAGAAACCCTCATAGGAGAGATTTTCTCCTTATATTGTTCATTTTCAGTCTAGGTACTCTTTCTTTTCTCTATTTACATTGTGGATTCCCAACAAAATTGGTTATGGTTAGGCAGCGGCTGTGTGCAGGGGAGTGAGTGGGATGAGGTAGGGATTTGTTTCATACTGTTGAGGATTATAGCTGAGGCTCAAGGCTGGAAAATAGTTTTTTTTATCATGAAGGGACAATAGTCCCCCGGGAGGGCAGACTTTCTCTGGTTCTGTCATGACGTAATTACCTAATTTCAGCAATAATAATCTGAGTTTTTCTTTTCACTTATTTTCTATCAATTTTTTGCATTTATAAAATGTACTCATGTCCACAAGAAATGGGTTATATATCTTGTCAATTTCAGGATGTCACATTAATATGAAAATGAGATCTATAGAGAGAAACACCTAACTGGGCGGCCTTGTTTTATGATTCCTGCCTTTGCCATTGCAATTGTTTCCAAAGAACCCCCAAGAGCTGCCAAATGTTCTTCACCTACAGTGGTTATGACTGATGCAACAAGTCCAGAACTGGATATAATATTTGTTGCGTCTCGTGCACCACCTAACCCAGCCTGTAGAATATAATTAAAAAAGAATAGCAGAATTTAGGTTTTTTGAATATAATGTGAAAGAAAGTGCCAATAATAACCGGCACAATCCCCACCATGCCCTACCTTACCTTAAAGTGAATATCAACTCTCAAGATTCTTTTAATGGAGAGAAATGACAACAATATAATCAGAAGAATCAACCAATAACATAATGGTATAAAGCAAGCAGTTACTGGATGTAGGGAAATAGATAATTAACCTCAATAACAGCAAAGTCAACATTCTCATCAGCAAATAGGAGGAATGCCATGGCAGTGAAAACCTGAAACATTTTCATAAATGATTTAAGTTATCAAATACAGAAGTTGGCAATGTGCATGATTTCTAACATATTAAATGCCAATATAAAAACAAAAGGGTAAAGAAATATGAAAACAAAGAATATTCCACATGGATTTTAATAGAATGCTATGATTATGAAGGTGTAAGCAGAAATATCTAAATAATAATGAAATATTAAATTCAGAGAAGTTTTAGAGTAACAACATGGACCAAAAACAAGAAATAAATGTAATGGCCTCAAAAAGGAAAAACACTAGTCCCAGCCCCTCAATTGGACACATGGAATCCCATCAACATAACTCCTCAAGTAATTTCTTGACATTCAAACATTGATGAGGTTCAACATTCAATACCTCAAAATGGCTTATGCAACCATTTTCCTCTTTCATTGCCTGGTCAATATCCGGCTTGATCCTACGAAAGAGATCATCCAACAATTTCGCTGACACTGGATGGCCGGATTTTCCTAGTAAAATGCGCTCCCGGATGGTCAGGATATGTGGACTGCTTGAGAAAAATAAAGCCAGTTGTCAATGATGTACAAAACTGTAAATAATATATAGTTGAAGACGAATCACAAGCCGACATAGTTATACGAAAATAAAACATTTTTAAATGATAAAGAAACTTCACCTGGTGTAACAACCAACAGAATAGCCTTCATTCCTCAGAATATTAGATACAAAAGCAGCTGTTGATCCCTTTCCCTTAGTTCCAGCAATATGAATAGCCTACGATTGGAGTGAGCACTTCCATAAACTACATAAAATCAACTGAAAGTACAAAAACATCCCTAAAGCCCAAGCATAAAATGCCCATTTTAACTTCCATGGGTTAGTTGGTGTCCCCTTCAAAACATGGCTGAAAAATTAAGAGATAAACTTTAAAATAATTTTGATTTAATTACTCATTTGATCCCTATGCATACACAGATGTTACATCTTAGTCTCTATCCTTAAAAAAAACTATTATTTTTAATCTGTTTTAGTCCCGGTCATCCAAAATTGCAGGGACTAAAACGAGTTAAAAAGTGTACCTATAGGGACTGAAATAAATAATTTCTGGATGTTAGGACTAAAACGAATAGTTCCTAGGTGTAGGGACTAAAACATAAAGATTGTGCCCAACCAAATAAGTAATTAAACCAATATTAAAAAAGGCTTAAATATGTTTAAGGTTACTAATAAATGATCAAATTTTATTCTGGGTTACTAATAAATTTCCATTATTTTTAGTTGATATATTAAAAAAAAAAAATTTGCATCTCTTTTGTCAATTAAGTGATGATGTGGAACTATATGCTGATAATGAGTGAAAATAGAGAGGGAGGGGAATGAAACCTTGAACTTGGAGTGAGGGTTACCAAAACGCTCCATAAGGCGTCTCATTCTACCAAGATCGAAACCGTTGCCGGAATCGGTGCCGGCACCTTTGGGAACTCCTGATTTCTCGTAATTTTTGAGGGAGTCGAGGTAATCCAGAAATTCTTTCATTTCGGAGTGCGAAGAGAGGGTTCGTATGGGACCTACTCGACTAGTGAATCCTCTGCGTATTGACGACAGAAGCATCTTCTATCGTCACTATGTTCATATGCAGCATGTCATTCAGATAACACATACCTCCAGGTTTCACATAATGTAATAATGTAAATTAAACATGAAAAAACAGGGAACATCATCATCAAGCAATGTAAACGAAGAAGGAAACAAACAAAAAATTTCCAGCAATTACGTTAATTAAACAACACAATCAAAAGTAAAGTTTTGTTACCACATGAGCTAGTTCCCTCCACCTGGAATGGTGAAATCCGAACACTGTTTCTCGCTCTCCCAGGAACCAAAAATTTAAGCTACTGCACAATGCCTCTTCCAATGTCAACAACAGGTGTGGAAGAAAAAAAAGGGAAATAGAGGGCTTTTTATGGTGCAATTTTATTTCAAAATTAACAAAATGAATCGTTTTTTAATTATTTACGAAAATAGGTAAGTTATCATTCAAGGCACGATCTCACTTATAAAGAAATCATCTTTGCAAGCAGTGTTTTTAAAATCGACCCGGTGACTGGCCCAATCAGGATATTGGGTTAGTGGTTGAACCGTTGGATCACTAATTGACCCACATGACCTGGTTAGTGGTTGAACCGGTTGACCTACATGACAATGTCTTAAAATATTTATTAAAAAATCACAAAATTAATATTCTTGAACAGCCAACAATTTAACAGGAATTTCATTGTGTTCTTAAACTGCACAGCTTTTCAAACTCATCATAACTGTGAAGATCAATTATGTATGACTATAGCCAGTGGTTCATTTCATGCAAGCAAATCAATATGGCATTAGTGTGGAAACTGGAAACAAAAAAAATTGAACAGCCAACAAGCAAATAAAGGTACAAATTAAATAGCTCAACCAACTTGCCAAAGTCCAAGCCTCTAGTCAAAGTAAAACTCAATCAATCATCAATGTGGTGAACAGCCAGCAATTTAACAGGAATTTCATTATATTCTTAAACTGCACAGCTTTCATCATAACTGTGAAGATCAATTATGTATGACTATAGCCAGTGGTTCATTTCATACACTAAGAAAATATGAAATTATTTCTAATTAAATTAATAACAACAAATCTAATTAGTCAATTCAGAACATAACTCTATATACTGATTTAACTAAATATGTAATTTGTCAAGGTCTCAAGGACCAGCCCATACATCTCATGAAATAACTCTACTAATTCTAACCTTGGAAAAATGTTATACATAGTGGTGAAGCAGTTAACTATTGAAAGCTCAATAATGCAAGGTAGTGTCCATACATTGTGTGTCGACTATGATTTAGTTCTTTCAGTAATCAAGGTATAGGAACTACATTTTCTTTACACAATTAAGCCATAAATCAGATTCACACAGTTCTACATTTCAATTTATAGTCAGTCACAAAGAATATTTCAATGAAGATGAAATTGGACAAAAGCTATTCACTTTGCAACTGTATGAATCAATTATGTGTAAGCTTAATTGCATTAATAACATGACATGTTCTTATTTACTGGTATACAAAATGGAGCATGTAACTGAGGAAGGCAGGGGTGAACAAAGCAAAAGAGAAAGAATACATTTTTCAATCTGAATTCTGAACAGATAAAAATAAAAGGATTTGTGGTCTGATTAGACAGTGACTGATATAAGTCCTCATTGCCACTCATCTCCCTAGGGGATTGATGTTCTGGAAAATAACATGACAACCTTTCAATGTAGCAAATTATCTTAAATCTATTCACTGCAAATAATACCAAACGGAGGCACAACCAAATATAATGGCAAGTGACCACTACAACTACAAGAGATAACAACTATCAAACCTTGCAAAACTGATATAAAGTCATATAACACTCATGGAACACAATTTCAAAAACCATAACAAAGATACATTTAACACTAAACTCAAAATCACACCAAAAATTTCAAATATAAGACTTTAACAGGCTTCACAATATAAAAGCAAGTTGAAAATCTAAGACCCCAACTTCACACCCTCACTAAATTTCACGGACTAAACCTGAAGAATTAACTAAAAAGCAGACACACATACATGCCCTTCCCTAAAGATAAAATGACTTGATCTTCGCAGTTATGACCCAGATTGTTGCAAATATGAAATATCTATCAGGAAAAAAAGAGAAACAAGCGAATGATGAAATACCTTGATACCCTTTACAATCTGGTCGAAGGCTCGAAGCTGGTCGGGTGCTGCGTCAGCCGTGGGAGCTGCGTACCGGTGCCGCGTGAAGGCTCGAAGCTGCCGCCAGGGGCGGGGCAAACTTTGGCAAATTTTCTTCGGGCCCTGTTTAATATTTTCCTTTTTTAAAAAACGGGGCCCTCAATTGGCAATTTAAAAATAAATAAAATATAAAAATAGTAAAAATTGTTATTGGTGAGAATTGAACCTTGTACCCCTTAGTTATTAAAAATAAAGGTTACCATCTCCTCCAGTTTTCAATATTAAACATATGTTACAGTAATTAATATTTGAGACTCCTTATTTTTTGGGGCCCTGTGCGGTTGGACACCTTGCATGGGCCCAGAACCGCCCCTGGCTGCCGCTGGCCCGCTGCGCGTTGAAGAAAATGTGAAACCTAATGCTTACCCGGTCTGGGTTGGTGGATCAACGGACCAACCCCAACCCGACCGAGTCAAACGGTTTGGAGCGGTTCATTGACATGGCCGATCCAATCAACTCAACTCGATCCAATCCCCGGGTCACGGTCGGCCGAGTCGATCCAATTTTAAAAACATTGCTTGCAAGTACAGTTTCCTTTGAATCCTTTTTTGTATGAAAAAATTGTGCACTCATCGATCATTTATGTGTTTTTTTATTACATATTTTACCTGAAATTGTGTTTACATTAGCAATTTCAATTTAATTTTTTAAGACTAAACCAAAATCGTCTTTGTTGTGACTATTTTGGTTCTTTTTTCTCTCTTAGTTTTTTATAATTTAAAATGGATTTTTATTTTAACATAAAATTATAAATGATTAAGGAATTTCTAAATTTAATAAAATACAATAAGAATATAAAATGATAAATGAGCAAAAGTTAATATAACTTAAATAAAGTACACGTATTAATTAAGCATAAAAAGAAGATAAAATATTACAAAGATATTTTACATATTTCATTATTTATACATAGACAATTATCATAATGATATTTTTTACTGTGACACATTAAACATTTCTTAATCTTATTTAGAATTGGTTCTTCAATTAGATTATGTACCGATAACTTCACCTTCCAAAGAAAGTCTCACTCATTTAAAGAGAAGAGCTTTCCTTCCATTCCATTATACCTCTAGCCTCCATTTCTATTCACTACCTTACATTATGTATGCGTTTGAATAATTTTGGATAATTTTCATTTCTTAATCTAATTTTGGATAATTTTAATTTTGCAAAATCAACTGTTGTTAAAAAAATACTTTAAGTGAAGAAAATTAAGTTTAAAAAACCTATTTTAAATCAAACTTAATTAAAAAAGTTAACCAATATAAAAGATAATATTTTTCAATTCTAACCCTAACATACTTTCAAAAGCAAAACTAATTTCCATATTTTTGTTTTAAAACAATCACAATTTTGAAATAATTGATGGTAAATCTAATCTATGGGTAGAAATAGGTTAGGTCACCTAACAAGGACTCATAATTTAACCTACACCAATCCTACTAACCTAACCAAGCAGGACTTTATAGGAAATAAGTTGGATTAGTTATTTTTTATGAAAACCTTTTGGGTTAGAAACATCTATATAGAGCATGAGTATACTTTAGAAAATAAAGTATACCCCAATCATTAATTTTCTAATTAATAACTATTATTACACTTTATATTATAACGTGCACTAGTGATTAGCCTTGACAAAGGAAATGTTGGTGGGTCCTTGGATTGCGGTTGGAAAATGAGAAAATGGACGTTTACATTTTCCCAGGCAGAAAACGGAGAGGACTCCTTCCGTTGGGTGAACATCCCTTCACGCTTGGGTCCAACTTTTGTATAAACAAACCCTTAACCAATCTGCTTATCAATTTTGAGTTTAACCAGCATTTTTGAAGTATGCAGTTCAGCCAAGCATGCTTAGAATGGTTCAAACTTCAAAGTGCTATGGTGAATGTACACAGAAGGACTTCACTCGTGAAGTATATAATTTTGGAAAAGAAACATGTTTAGTCCCTATATTTTATAATATTCTTGATTTTAATCCTTGTACTTCACCATCATACATTTTGATCCTTGAACTTTAAAACACTTTTTTGAAAGTTCTATAGCCAGCTGAAGCAAGAGTAAGGTTTGTAGAGACTAGCGCTAGAGAGAAACATTCACAAAATCGTCCAAACAAAGTCCGGTTCCTCAGTAGGTTGTACAAAATGTTGGAATGTGATGTACACTGCATGTCACTTCTAAGCAATTAAACAGTATCAGATTTATTTTTTTTTCCCATTTTGTTCAGTCATAAAGCTAATCTATCTTTTCATGTCACCTAGGGATACAAAAGTTACCAACAAGAGTATATTCATATATCTAAATCATCATCCGGGTCCTCATCAGAATCTGGCATCTCATCATCTGAATCACGAAAATATATAATTTCACCCATGGCAGAATCCTCGTTTTTACCACTTGAAATGGGATTTGCCTCACTGTTGCTCTCTTCAAGGGATCTTCTACCATCATAAATTTGTATTGGTTTACCATTTCCTTTAAGAATAAAGAGCTTAAGTACAAGAGTTTATATATAATTGAAACAATGTAAAACATGAACAAATACAAATCAATTTCATACCCTGGTGTTCAAAAGGAAGCACAACATTTGACCTATCAATTCGCTCCTTCTCTGACAGCTGGAGATTGAACTGCACCTGTTAAAACACAATCAATGAAAAGGAATAAACTTCATATCACAACACATTTCTTGCTTGGTCTCTGGCAGTCTCCAGACAGGATTTTCTGACTGTGTTTTATGTACTTGCAGATATACTCTGTTATATACTCTGTTATCAAAAGTATCTCCATGGGTGTTTAGAGTAGGTGAACAAACTAAGTGCTTAGAATCTGTATGCCTTTCTTCAGCAAATGAGATGTTTCCAAGACAGTTTGTGCCCATCGCAAATTAGACAGAACACTTTGATTCTATCATCAGTCTTGTATGCAGAAAATATACCATGTAAATATGTACTGTTAGAAGCACTCAGTACTTCAACCGACAAAGTGAAGAACCAAATCAGCACATTGGTAAGTAGTTAGAACTTGGACATTTATGCTTGATTTCATATTTCCTAGCATCTAAATTTTATCATCTGAAAAGTGAAAAAGGCCTTGTTATATACTCCATTCAACCAACAGCAAAACCCTAGGGTGAAGAGGGAATTCAACAAATGAAAGATCTCTTTTGTAGATCCTTTTTCTTTCAAAAACTATTTAAAATATCTAATTACAAAAAGGTTGTTAGTACTTCGGCTTTTGCTTCTATTGACAGCCTGACAGAGACATAAATTCAAAGTACCAGTTTTCCATCTACAGGAAACTATAGACTGACCTTTGGCACTAGGCCTGCAATGACGGTTCCGTCTACTGGTGAAACAGGCACGAAGCTGATTCCTCCAGGCTCAATTTTAAATTCTTCACACTGGATAAAAGTAGAGAGATATTATATCAGCGCATCAAATTTTTAGATTTGTCATTCCAAATAAGCTTACAAACAGGAAGAAAGAAATCACCGTTACTCTAACTCGCCCATTTCTGCGTTTGAACCTGACATTAAATTTTCCCTTGGTAAAGTTTTGATCATATAAGGAACTCTCTAAACATCCTTTCTGACCATCTGCAGAATGATGATATGGGTCTACACTGGCCACCATGGAGGACATGTACTCAAGAACAGCCACAGCCCTCTCCTCATGAAGGTCAGAATGCAATAATCCAAAAATACTTGAAATTTGATCTGCAACAAGAACATCAACGAATTTAAGAAAGAAATTGTTGATGCATCAAGTCAACCCATGCTATAAATTTTAGTTGCAGAAATAATCAACTACCCCACTTGTTTAGGTACTCTTAAAAATTTACTCACTTAAATAACACCTAATGACACAATACTATGGAAGGAACTTTTCTCAAAATAGTTCAAGAGGGAATACCATGGCTACGCAGATTGCTTAGAAGGCCTGCAACTGACTGCATAGATGCATGCCTCAACAGTTCACTTAGCTGATAATATCCAACAAGAATCCATTAGGATTACAGATGCACAAATTGATAATACAAGAGAAACCAACAAACCATACTTTCTTAAATAGAATATTACACGTAGAATCCTTGAACAGGAAGTTCTTTTTTTTTTCTTATTGTCATGTTAAAGTTTCAATTTGGATGTTATTGTAAAATCTTTTTGCACAAGAATTTTAAGTGTAAAAGGAAAATCTGAAACTTGCACACACAAACAGGTTAGATAATTAGATACAGGTTACTGGGCAAATAAATTTAACATAATAGCTTAATATTAACAGTTCATTTATTTCCAAGAAAATTTAAAAGGTTAAAAAAGATACATTGATGCATTCCATCCATGATTTTCCAGTTTACCCCCAAAGGAAGCGAACTTTAGAATTCAAATCATCTGGTAGTTAAGGTTATCGTGCAAAATGAACTGAATAGAATATAGAGAAATATACGAGTTTTCAAGTTTCTGTCAACCTATAATGTGGCAAAACTTAACAGATTTCTATTAACTGAATAATAACTATTGAAGCAGTATGAAACTTAGAATGTAAGCCCACAGACTCCATGCAATGCAACAAGAATCTATTATTCAAATTGGTATACTGATCATAGATATGATGAAATTTTTATGCCCAGCTCAATAAGAGATGTGCTTGTTCCAAGGTTATTTGCATTAGCTTATTTGTTTATGCATTCAACATGTACAGCATTGAGGCGCAAAGAATATTCATTCCCAAAACACCATCAAACTAAATTCAACTTCATTTAAAGTCGTGGCAATAGTATTTTCTTTGTATATCTTCTATCTTATATTGACAATCACAGAATGAAGACATACCGAGTCTATGGCAACACAGAAGCGGGCTTTATTTTCTCCAACCAATCCTGCAGGTATATGAATTAGAAAAACTATTCAAAAAGAGAAATAACTTTTTAAAAAACACATAAGCCTGAAACCCATTAACTGATGCAAACACATTTATTCAGTGAAAATGAAAAGGATAATTTATAAGCTAACTTTAGTCACAGAACAATTTATCTGTAATACCTCTGCCAAGTTCAGTAATTACCGAAAACAACTTATCCACATCCTTCACGGTTTTATAAGAACTAGTAGCAAGCGAAATTTGCTGAGAAGGATCCGTAACATTTGCAGATTTCCTTGCCTTATCCTTCCAACCAAGAGGATCAGTATAACAATCCAAAATGTGAATCCTGTAAAACAACACATAACTCTGAATTCAAGAAACCCAAATCATTCCAAGATTAAGATAAAACACCAAAAACGAAATGGTAACTAAGACACAAGAAATGAAGTTAAAACAAATAAGACACTTTTAAACAATCAAGTTTAAAATATTTACCATTTATTAGAAGAAGCAACAACATCCATTCCATTCATCTTTAACAAAGAAGTGTAAGACGATGGACTCCGAGAAAGTGCAACAATTACTATACCCCTAGAAAAGAAAAATTGAGATTAAAAATAAGAACTATGAGATAAAAAATTCGTAAACACTTTTGGGAATCGTAAACTGACTGTGACTGAGATTTTTGCGCTATGACGTGTGATGAGAGTTGAAGTAGAATGTGAGAGAATACATGAAAGGCGAAAGGTGAAGCGAGAGAGTCCTTGATTGTGAGAGTAGGCGCAAGCTCTCCCTCCAACGCTCCATCTCTCAGTGTTCTGCAAATCGAATCTGCCATCTTTGGTTGCGTGGTGGTGAACAACTGTTACACACAAAGTGAAAAAGGAGAATGATATCGTGAACAAATTAATGGCCCATTTGGCATATTAAAGTGCTAATATGCGCGATTAGCATAATAATCCAAAGTGATTAGTAGGGGGTGAGAGGAGAGGGGGAGTACCTGTCCCCGGAGACGAAGGTGCAGGCCTGAGAGAGAAGAGATACGCGCAGTTCACAGTGACAGGCGGCACGACGGCACGGCGGCACGGTCCCTTTAAACAAATTCAGGAAAGTTAGACCTGTGTCGACCGATTTCCGTCGCTGGTTAGACGGAAGGCGTTATACACTTAAACGGGACACTATTTTGGTCTTTCTATTATGATAAATTTATGCGGAGATGAAAATATAAATTAGTTTTATGTTAAATTTATTAGATTGTTTTATTATTAAATTTTAATATTTAAATATTAATTTGATAATAAATTATATTTTTTAATAATTAATTTGATATTAAATTAAAATTTTTAAGGATCTATTTAATTTATCATATATTTATTTGTAGGACTAATTTATTATATTTTAATCAATTTATCAACATTTTTATGAACTGATTTAATTATTAAGTTTTTTTTTTACAATACACTATTTGGATATTCAGTTTAGTGCTATTTATTTAGAATGTGGTAGAATTAATTTTATTAATATTAAATTTATTTACAAATTTTCATTAAAATATAAATTATATAAGAATGTTAATAAATACTCTATTATTACTAATAAATGATGTGTTATGATTAGTAGATAATCTTATTTTTTAAATATAGGATACCTTAATTCACAACAAAAAAATTTCTTCATAAGTAGTTAAATTCTATTGAATTTATAAATTCTTAAAAGATTCATCAAATAAAAAAGTAAAAGTCAAAATTTTATAAATTTTCAATAAATTTTATTTAATCAAACTGCTATTATTTTGCATGATTTGATAAAGAGTGAAGTATGCGCAACAGATGCAAATGAAATAGAAGAAATGGAGAGTAGAGTTGATGAGCAAATAGTTGATGATGTGGGATTTAAAGTTAGAAAGTTAAAATATGTATTCCTGCCATTTACGAGACTATTTTCTTGAAATACTGCCTATAAGAAACAACCATATAATTTTATTATCATTCTAAAATTATCATTTTCTTATCTTTTTATCCACTTAACTGTTTATAGTTAATATTTAAAGAAAGAATAATTAAACAAGAATATATAAAAAAATAATTAATGCATCTAAAAATTAAAAAAAATCTTATAAAAGAACAAACAATTTTGAAAAAATGATCTTATAATTAAGGACGAGAGTAAATTTTTAATATGGTAATCTACATCTAAATAATAATAAGCAGACAATGAAGAGGTTAAGAATTACAAATTTAATATGATAGTCTACAACTAATGTGGAAGTTTAGAATGAAACAAATATCTTAGACATAAGTGAATTTAAATATATTAAGATAAGTTATAAGAAACAAATTTAAATGTAAAAAATATTAAATATATTATTTTATGTCATTTGATATTTATCTATTAGTCATACTTTCAATCAAATCAATTAGATTATAAATTTTCAATTAACTTTTAACTTTCCAGCCCCTAACTTATAAACTTCCAAATAGTTTATCAATTAATTTTACCAAATATTCTTAGTTTGATATGCAAGGTATACAGCATCCAATCAAGATGCTAAAAGTCTCAAACAATAGCAAGTCAATCGGAGCACATTAAAGATAATTTGCTCTAAATGATAGTGCAATGTTCAGTAAGTTGGCAAAATAATAGAATTGTGCCATGTCCGGTTGCGGTTGAACGGCTTTTCCAAGATATTGTCATCTTTCTTTTTTATCTTTTTTAGGAAGCGAAACTCATCATAAGAAAGAGATAAAAGTGGATAGATATGGGCAAGGCATACAAACATTAATGGAATTTCATTCTAGATTTTCTTTTTTAAGAATAATTTATTAGTAATTTGGTACAAGTAGAACTACAAATTAGGCTGCACGTGAGACTGGTGTACAAAAGGCACCATGAATTGACAGATTCCTTAAAGCTAAGGGATCTCTATTTTTGATATGAAATGGAAGGGCATTGGAGAGTTGCAGTGAGATTTGGAACTCCAACCATCCCATATTAGGGTTCACCATCAACGCTTGGAATTGGTTCCTCGTGCACAGAAGTCAGTGAAAGTTTTGTCTTTGCATTATTTTGCTCAAACACTTTAGGAGAGCTTAGTAGATTCCGAACAGATTCTTGAATCTGGCACGTAATTATGGCTTTGGCAGTAACAAGAGATGCATAGAATTGATCTTGTTCAGGTGGCTTCCGAGACCCTGGCGACTCATCTCTTCTTTCTAAGAAGGGAATATCCTGCAGCTTCCTTTTGTGTATCTCATCCTTAACCATCTGAAAATTTGTATTTTATAAACAAAAGTAAGGGATGGATCATAACATATTTTTGTATTGCTAAGAGGAATATAAACAAACACTCTCGATTGTCAACTCTTCACCGTACAGACTGATACACACAAATCATTAGATAACAAGAAAACAACATCAATAGAGAGACAACAACAACAAAGCTGTATCCCATTGAGGCTGGCTAAATGGATCACACGACACCATTTCGCTTGGTTAAAGACCAAAGTTTCCGGGATACAAGTAATATGCTATAAACTGAGTGACAAATACGAGTAATATGCTACAAATCATATCTACTCTAGCAAATTGCACATGTCTTTGATCTTGCCATGTGTTTTTTCCAGTCTTCATTCAAGTCTTCTTTGATATTCACTACATTTGATGTGCATGTTTTTCTTTCTTAAGATCGACTAAGACCATAGTAAACATAAAAGAGAAATAACCCAAGCTGGTATTTACAGTTAAAATGAATTCAATCACTACAAAGTAAACAGACTACCACCAAATAATAATTAAATTCTTAGGAAAATATCATCAACCATGAATCATGCATGTGCCATATTGGAGATTGAAGCATGTGAATTATTTTGAACTTCCCAACTTTTCCAAGGCTGTGGGGTTTGAACTTTTATTGGGTATTTTGGTTTTAATAAAATGGATCATATCCATTCTCCAAACCATTTTTTTCCTATTGGAGAGATATTCCGGTCTGTTTTTAGATTGTCAACAGATTGAAACTAAGCTTCCAGAGGAGTAATCATACTTTTTCTGGGACAGGCATGTGGGGGGATGGGGCTGAAAGCATACTTGAGCTTTCATTCTTAATATTCTTCATAAAATTAGAGATATAGGGAGTTAATATGCTTTAAAACAACAGAGATGAAATGCAGGATCATAACCTTGTCTTCAAAGATTACAATGACAGTCCAAAACCTATTGCTTATATTACCCTGTTTTGGGCTCTAAATGGGGCTGAAAGCATACTTGAGCTTCCATTCTTAATATTCTTCATAAAATTAGAGATATAGGGAGTTAATATGCTTTAAAATAACAGAGATGAAATGCAGAATCATAACCTTGTCTTCAAAGATTACAATGACAGTCTAAAACCTATTGCTTATATTACCTTGTTTTGGCTCTAAATGTGCATTAGAATTATATAATATATAATCAAATAGCTGCAGTCTAAATATAAATTGTTCATTTCCTGTAAAATAATACCAAGGAAAACAAAAAACAGCATTGATAAGTCTGCAATTCTAACATGACATAGCTAGCAAAATCCCTCAATAATAAATAGCAGATAGCATATCCTAAGTTTCCAACAAACTGTAACAGTCTGCACGTAGTAGTAACATTGACAGCAATGAATTGATTCCCACAAAACAAACTAACAATATTTTTAAATAGAACTTTCATTTATAAGCACAGCCACTTCCCATACAAGTCACGAGTAAAAAGTTGAAATTTCATCCAGTTCCACTTTGCTAGCAATCAAATAGTATCATCCTCCTACTAAGAGCTTATTTGGTTGGTGCTACCATGATACACATTTGAATGCGGAATCCATGGCTGAGATTAATTTGGTCAAACATCCCAATCACATTCAACATCTAAATATCAATTCCACTAAAATCTAAAACAAATGGACACTAAATTCTTCTTACACTAAAACACTTCCCTGTTCATTTCATTCCCATTCCCGTATAATTGTCAAACTCTCATATCTTCTTCTCTCCCTAGTAATTAGTATATGTACTCACATAGCTTACAAACTTCTGAAGAGGAAGTAGGACATGTAACCAAAGTGGTCTATACAGAAAAAGAACATGTAGCACTCCTAAAGTTTTCTATCTCAAGGGTCAAATACAATTCTAAATATCTATTTTCTTCTAGACATTGCAAGCTAATGATTTAGGGGTATATGGAAAGCTCCAAATCTTTGTTTTTTATCTAGACAACAGGAATGCAATCCTGTTTGAGCCAGATAGGATCACTATGAGTAACAAATTTTTGTTTTTTACGTTACACAGTTAGTCAGAGACTAATTCCTTTCCACCGAATCTTATACTTGGAAAATCTCGAAAAATCTCAAACTAATCAATAACATTCATGTCAAGATTAAATAACTCTATACAGGATCACTATCTAACCAATTGATGATAAATATGAATGCAAGAAACAAACCTGAATCAAGTTGAAGTCAAGCTTGGGAGGTCCCACTTGCGCCACAGCAATGGATCCAAAGAAGTTTCCCAACAGAGCCGCATCAGGCACGGCCAGGCCCCTCACAATCCCCGCCGCGAAACCGCCGAGAAAACAGTCACCGGCGCCGGTGGGATCAACCTGATCAGCCTCGAAAGGCGCCACATTAAACGCACCGTTTTCACAAAACACCTCGCACCCATCCTTCCCGTGCGTGACGACCACGCAACACCACTTCCTCACCTCCTCCACGTCAATAAAAACGGCCTCATCCGCAGAAGCCTTGAGAAACGCGACGCGCGGCAAGAGGTGGAAGAACCCGCTCTCTCTTAGCGCCACGTGGCTCACGCGACCGTTGATGTTGTCGAACCTGCGAATTGGAGATATAAGATTGACTAGGGAGAGACGTCACCGGGTTCGAATACCAACAAACATTTCTAACAAAAATTAACAAACTTAAAAAAAAAAAAAACCTGCGAATCAGAGCCTGAATGTCGACGAACACGTGGTCGCAGATCGCGAGCATTTTTTCCAGTGTCTCCGGGAGAATCTCCCCGCCAACCCCGACCGCGAGTCCGAACCCGAACCGGGGTTGTTGGTCCGGGAGGTCGGTGGGTTGGATTGAATCGCAGGATCGGACGCGGTTCAGGAGGCGGTCCGGGTGGCCCGAACCGAAGTGGGCGTGGAAGAGCGTGGTTTGGGAGGTTGGGATTATTAACGGGGGGTGATTCGATGTGTTGGCGGTGTAGGCGAAGTTGGGGCCCACCTTGGAGACGGTGTGGAAGGGAAGGGAGAGGGCGTCGAGGATGACGGAGATGAAGGAGGCGGCGCCGCCGAGGGTCTCAGCGACGGTCTCGCCGTCGCGGTGGAGGACGTCATGGCAGTAGTTGCCGACGACGAGGCCGCGCCGGGGAATGATGGGCTTGGAGTCTGTGACCATGAGGGTCAATCATGGGAGGGAAAATATGATTATTTTTTTTATCGGTTGGGAGAAGAGTTGATGCAAATGCAAGAAGAAGAAGATGAAGAAGAATAGTGGTAACTGTGGGGATGTGAGGACGCGCGCCAGAATGAGAAATTGGTGTCACGTTATGGTGGCTGGCTCCAGAGCCGACACCAGGCACCGAAGTATTATTCTCAATATCATGGATGCGTGTGTTTTGTACTCTTTTTTTCTCTGCCTCTTGTTTTTGGACTATTTAAAGATTTTAATTCCACGTCATTCTTGGATGCTCTATAATATCGTCAATAAAAATTTAAGGCAGACGCGGTTTGATTTTTAAAAAAGGAGAATGTTAATCACTAATTCAAGGACATTGGATATAGGTTAAAAATTTTAAAATAAAAATATTTTATTGTGTGACGAAAAATTATAGTCTTTATCATTTTTACATTTTTTATTATTTAAATAATAAATACTTTTTAATTTAATTTTTTAACTAATGTCTTCAAGATATTAATTAGCAAATATGTTATAAAATTCATTCAAAACAAAACCAAATTAAATCATAAAATGTATGTTATAAATTACAATCAACGGTTAATTAAATAAAAAACACGATAAATAAAACTTTTAAAAATTATGCAAGATATTTCCTTAAAAAATTATGGTAAATATAGCTTGTAAAATAAATATTATAAAAATTCATAAATTTATTATATATTTTTTTATGTAGTTAGATGATAATATAAAATTATTTTATATTTATATTCTTAAAATTTTTATCCTTCCATTTTGATGAAATCCTTTTTTTAGGGGCGAGGGTGATCGCTATACAAGACACTTTGTCACCCAATTGTGGGTAGAGTTGAATAATCATCGTTGTTTACCTATGACATTTATTAGCATTGATGAAAGACTTAGTTACATGATTATGCTAAAATCTCAATCAATTTCTTCTTACAAAGGAGACAAGAATATCATATCAAATAGATCTCACAATCAACTTATTTCTCCATATTTTTTCTTCTTTTTTGTCTTCATTAACAATTGATTGGATGGTGCTCCAACATCTAGAAAAAAGACCAAACCTCATGTGCATGGGTGCAACCAAAGAAGACATGCCATGTAGACTCGAGATTTGAGTTGCACAAAAGGCATAGGTAAGACCCTCCATGCATATAATAAAAAGATAAGGTGATAATGGATCTCTCTGTCTCATAACTTTTCTAGGGAGAATAGAACCAATAGTGTCTCCTTTAATCATAACATTAAAATCAACATTCTTTATGCATAATTTATCTAGCTTATCCACTTGGTATCAAAATCCATCTTCAGCAATAAAAAGCAAATAAATATTCCCATTCAACTTTATCAAATGCCTTGCTTATGTCGATCTTTAGAGCAAATTCACCAACCTTACCTTTTACCTTGCACTTCATGTGGTGGATAGTTTCTATTGCAATGATACATTATATAAGATGGATTGTCCCTCCACAAATGTTAATTGCTCACTAGAAATGCATTTAGGAAGCAGATTTTTGTGCCTATTTGCAAGGACTTTTGATATAATCTTATACAAAACATTGCAAAAAGATATAGGTCTCAGATCAAGCATAGATAAGGGATCATCCTTTTTTGGGATGAGAAAAATACTAGTGTTGTTCAAGAAAGGAGGGAATTCACCTGCATTAAGCCGATAATTTGTTTCCATAAAGATGTCATCTCCAATTAAATCCCAAAAAGTTTATAAAAAGATGGATTGAGGCCATCAGACCTGTCATTGTGCATTTGGAAGAGAGATTAGCAAAACCAATCTTTGTTGAAATGAGATATAAGAAAATTATTGTCTTCTTCATTGATCTTAATGTCCATATGATTAATAATGGCACTAACATTAGGATCTCCACTTGTATAGAGATTGCCGAAATATTTGGAGGCAACACCACAAGTAGTGTCATGATCATATGTTGTAACACTATTATCCAAATCATTTAAATTGGCTATAATGTTATGCTTCTTCCTTGCATTCGTAGCTGCGTGAAAAAAATTGAAATTTAAGTCCCCATCGCGAAGCCAAGGCGTTGGCCCTTTGCTTCCAAAATTGTTCCTTGTGGTTCAAGAGATTATTCAGATGGTTTTGCAACTCTAGGAAGCGAGAGATAGATGTTGGATCATGGTTTTAACAACATAGTTCTAGTTGATGCTTACAAGATTTGATCTCATATTTGAATCTAGAATTTACATGCCTTCCCCATATATGCAAATCATCTGCGTAACTATGGAGTTCACCAAAGATATCATTTTTGGCTGAATGATCCAAGGCTAATTAGAAAATTGTAGATAGCTCGGGTTCCTCTAGCCAAGTATTCTCAAATCAGAATCTTCTAGCTTTTGGTTTTAGAGATGCTTGATCTAGCTTCAAAATAATGGGAAAATGGTTAGATCGACAAGAGGTATATACCATTTAGGAGACAACAATTTGAAAAAATATTAGTCTATTATTAGGGATTTTCGTGTGATCAAGTGTAACTAAGTTTCTAAGTAGTAATTGGACTTGCATCCAAGTCGTCTCCCAAAGGACTAGTGTGTACTCGAACAATTAGGAATTAAAAATCAAATTTTGTAAAAGTATTTATCAATTTGTTGTGTTGAATGCGTAAATATAAAAAAAAAGTAAGAATAAAAACAAGTAAAGGGAACGATTAAGCAAAAAAGATTGCAATAATGTTGTGAAAATTGATGGTTTGGATAGCTAGGGTTGGACTCGATTTCCCCGCTTATCAATGCAATGATTCCCAAATAAGCCAATTAATCATGCATTTTATCTTTGATTCACAATTGTATTCTAATCCTAATGTCTTAAGTGAAAGAGTCTAAGTTATTTGGATTAATTCCTAATGTCTTGGCAAACAATCCAAATAACCAACCTTAACGTTTGAGAATCACAAAGGGTGTCTATTGACTACACTTTCAATTCCTAAGATCGAATTATAGGTGATCAATCTAAAATAAGCACTAAGAGAATAATAATAATAACTAAATAACTAGATTAATTGGAGAAAGTTACATGAATCTAGGTTCAACTTATCTAATCCCAACAGGTAGGTGATTCGCCGCTTATAACTTGAATATAATTCCAAGAAAGTAGTTGCCCTATTTCCCAGATATCTCTGCTCAAATTGCATCGGCCCCTTTTTCAATTGCATCTCAATTATATTATATTATGATATGGGCCTCGGCTTGACGTGAAAGGCTCACTTAAGCGTGAGAAACATCTTGCTCAAGCGAGGCCTTCTGATAAATTTAGTTTAGTTACTCATTATCCTCACTTAACCGCACAAAATGCCGCGCTTAAGCGAGGTCTTGTGTTCTTCCTTTGCTTTATTTACCTCATTCAAGCCCCTTAAGGCTTGGGCTTAATTAAGCAAGGGCTTCCAATGAATCCAAGTTTGCTCTCTGACTTGGCTCCATGAAGCGATCTCAACTGCATCCATTATCTTCAAGATTCTCTCACTCAAGCGCTCAAAATGACTCGCTTGAGCGAGGCATGTCAGTGTCTCCTCATTTTGATTATGACTTGTCTCACTTAATCGCACAACATTGCACGCTTAAGCGAGAAGGGCTCACTTTATTCAACTGACTTAAATTCCTACAAACAATATACAAAACATCAAAAAGTCCTAAAAACTTAAATTCTAAGGTTTCTCTGTGAATAATTCACAATTCATCCTACTCTTAAGGTAAAACAATGCTCAATGTATCAAAAATGCCAAATAATTTCCTTAAATCATATGTGAAATTAAGGTCTATTTAGCGATTATCACTTATTCTTCCGTGACAAGAGCACAATTAAGTTTTTCCTCAACCTTATTAAGAGAACCTTTACTCTTGGTCCAAGTGAAAGGATAACCTGTTAAAGGCAAGTCTTTTAATCTAGAATCAACAACATTATTGAAGTCATTAATGAGCCAATTCGGGTGGTCAACCTGCTTTTCTTTTCATGATGTCCTAGAAGGTTGTTAAAATCTCCCATAATGCACCATGCGAGATTATTATCACGAGAGATACTCCTGAGGAGGCCCCAAGAGTCTTTTCTTCTTTGTCTTTCAAGAAAACCATAAAAGCATGTAAGATGCCAACAAGGTTTTCTAGGTTATTGTAACACCCTGTGTGCACCCAGTGTATTAACATTATTATTATATCAGAATAGCGCATAAAACTTTAATTAAAACTAGCGGAAGCATAATCGAAAACCATATTTCTTGATTACATTATGTATGGAACTCATAAAACTTAGACATCACAGCAACACAAGCCCCTGCTGATCCAGAATCTCATAAACATAACCGTAGGCAGATAAACACAAATATCTCAACAGATATAAACAGGAGGAACATCATTACATAACATAAACTGGTTATGTACATATACATCATCTGACACTCATAGTGCCTATACAAAAGAATAAGCATCCGAGTGCTTTTGATCTCACAGATCCTTCCTCACACGAGGGCATACAAAATCTATACAATACAAAGCCAAAACATGTGTGCACACACACACATCTTCCCTCTACAGGGGTACAAAGCCATCATGAACCAAAATCGAGCCTCCCAGCTCTCCCTGCTGCCACACGGCCAAGCAGACACTGTCTCTACTGGGGCCTCCCGCCCTGAGACCACTCCTCTCTGCCACAAGAGTCACCTGAAACAACATAAGCCCCACACGGGGTGAGATATACATCTCAGTAAGCTCAGGGTCCTTGGAGGCATCTCCTCCACCCTGGCTCACTTTCCATGACACAAGTCATCCGGCATCACAAACATACTGGCTTCCCGGCCCTCATAACAATACAAGCAAGTCATCTTGCTCTATGTACGGTGTATCATCATCAACACCAACCTCAGTGTGAGACCGAAACTCACACCCGTGTCATCCCATCGGGAGCTACCCCTTACGCATGGACGCACGTATATGGTACCTTCGAGAATAGGCTTCAACCGCGACGGGACACACCTATCTCTTGGTTTTAAGGGATCATCATCACCCTGGGATCATCATGACCCACGAGCAAACCAAACTAGGAGGTGCGCTCTTCTCCTAAGGAGGTCCATACTTATCTTACTGGTCAGAAGATCTATCAACAGGTATCATACACATACAAGCATAAATACAAGCAGACATATCATTATGAGGATGCAACAACCATCAATGAATGCATCATGAATGCAACTATCACTCCCTCGGAGTGTGGTTGAGCACAACAAGTGGAAAATATCCCCAAGGGACCAAGAACTTACCTGGCAAAACCGAACTCTGCAGTTCTTCCCTTGGTCTGTGGTCTACACCACTAACACACGCGGTGTCACGCCCTATACAAGGCACACAATCACATATCAACATCAAACCAAACATACAAGGCACGAACATATCAACGATCCTCAACCGTCACAATGAAAGGAACCTCATTCCTTTCCAAAACCTCTAAGTCCTCTAACTTAAGGTTTATCAGAGTCCATGAAATCATTTACAACATATAGACCCTCAGTGGTCCAGCTTGGCCTAGCCAAAGCATTAGAGTCTTCATAAGACTCGATACAAGCCAACATTAAGAGCTCAAAGCTCTATACAGACCAAAGGTTCAAGGTTTCACATATGGCTTGAACGGTTCTTTTCACACACAAGACACCGTTCCAAAGGCTTCTTGAGCACATCAAAACCATATACCAAGGCTCTTGCATGTCACAACATAGCCAAGCAACTCAACATACCAATTAAACATGCATTACATAGAGCCAAGAATCAAAGTTCACCAAACTAACATTTGAGAGCTAATCCTTCATCACCAAAGCATCCTAAACATACTTTTCTAAAGGACCCAAGGTTAATACTAGCTCTATCACAAGTGGGTCACTATTCACCCAAAATCCTAACTCACAAATAAAAGATGAATCTCGAGTTTCTTACCTCAATGACGATAAGGAAGGCCCAAGGACGACTTCCCCAAGCTGGGCTGTCTGTGAATCGCCGCCGTTCCTCGCCGAACTCGAGTTCTATGAACTTCCCTTGAGAAAGGGATTCTCTGATTTGTGGGTTTTCAAGGGATTTTGATGAAGGATTCAAGCTCACTAGAGGCTTTCCAACATATATGATGTTTAAAGGAAGTGATTTGGTGAACAAAACAAGGTCAAGGAAGCTTGGAAGCTCAACAATGGAGGTAAGGTTGTTGGAGGAAGAAGAAAGGGGAGTTTGGGCAAAGATTTCGTAAAATGACCCTTTTATAGTGGGTCTGCCCGAGCTGCCGCGTTGATCGCGCCACTCTGGCACTGATCGCGCTAGCTTCCAGAACCCATGGCGCCATCCGTGCCACTCCCGCGCCAACCGCGCTGACATCCAAAACCTCTGGCGTTGATCGCGCCAACCTCCAGGGAAGAACATACCTCCAAAGCTTTCTGATGCTACTCGCGCCAAGCCACCAACCTGGCGCCATAGGCGTCAATCTCCATTGTATTTGGCGCCACTCGCGCCAACCTGTAGTGTGTATAGTGCTGATCACGCCACTCCGCTGCTACTAGCGCCACACCCCAGACTTGGTTTTCCTCTGAGAATACCTGGCGCTAACCGCACCACATTTGGCGCCAGCCGCGCCAAACCTCTGGGTCATTATAGTTATGATGCCTTAACATTAATAAAATTTTTCCAAATATTCAAAAGGGAGCAAATGAAAGGCTTTCTCCATATAAGAGCTAAGCCCCCACTTCTACTTATACATTCAACGGTAAAACAACAATCATAACCTAAAATCGATTTTATTTCACCAATCCTCTTATGCAATACAAGAATTTCACAAAGGAAAATAATATATGGATGGTATGAATGGACAAGGTCATGGAGAGAAAGAACTACATAAAGGTTGCCCATCCCCGACAGTTCCAAGATAACATAATCATGATTCCAAGCATGCCTGGTTGAGATGTCCTTCCATTAAAAAAAGGCTCCATAGAAGCAATTTTCTGAGTCGAAGTTTGATGGTCAATGGCTAAAACAACTTCAGAGATGGTGACGTTTTCAATTAACTTGCCTACATTAATTACATTCCTTTTTTTTTTGTCAGATATAATGAGATTAGTCCTGATTTTCTTGATTGCCAGAGTCAATCCCATTTATGTCTCCATCATTCTCAGACTCCACGTTTTTAGGAGTTAGCAGTTACGGATTTTTAGAAATAGCCAAAATAATCTCAATCCTATTTTGGGCCACTAGAAATATCATGATTTGAAACATCTATACTCCCTTAAGCACCATTTACTCTACTATTTATGCAGAAATTATTGGTGTGGGCTCCTTCACCTCGCAGGTATCTGGAACTGTTGCTAGAGCCGATGTTTCTCAGTTCAGCCCTAATCCTTGCTCCCCACAGACGAGTGCCATCATCAATGCTTGCAAAAAAAAAAAAAAAAAGCCTTTCACGGTGGTCTTCAATATGGCCCAAAAGGCCACAGTAGTAGTACAAGACACCAAGTTTCTCATAATTGAACAAAACTTCTTTTGCTACTCCACCTTGTTTACGAATCTTCTTAGTGCGCTTGAGTGATTGTCTAACATCAATAAGGACACAAACTCACATATAAGAGCGGGATAAACCAGAATTGTTCTTTTCCTCATTGTCCAAGAACTCCCCGGCATAGTTCGCAATGCTTTGCCCTACCCCCATAGTGCTGCAACCTATAGGCAAACCATGAATTTGAATCCAGAAATGCACTTTGAAAAGAGATATCTCCTTCGGGATCTCCCTTTCCTTGATGAGGCTAAGGATGAGTAAATGTTTGTCAAACGACTAAGGTCCTCCCTTGATCACAAACTGCATACCACGATGTTGAAAAATATAATAACCCTGAGTCCCAGCGCGTACGGCGCGAGTTTTGGGCGCGAACAGCTCTGGATTCTGCAGAATCCTTCTGCATAACTGTGGCGCTCATAGCACCAAGATGGCGCGATCAACGCCATAGTTCTGAGGTGTGGCGCTCCTGGCGCTAGGTTGGCGCTCCTGGCGCCACAGTATCTGGAGTGTCACACTCTTGGGGCGAGAGTGGCGCTCCCAGCGCCAAAGGTCCTGGTGGTTGACGCCTGGGGTGCCAGGCTGGCGCGGGTGGCGCCAGACCACCCAGAAGACATGTTCTTCTTTCCAGTTGGTGCGAGTGGCAGCGCCAGAGTCTCTGGATATTGGCGCTCTTGGCGCGGGTTCTGGCGCTGGAGGCGCCATAGTCCCTGGATGATGGCGCTCTTGGCGCCAAAGTTTCTGGAGGTTGGCGCTCTGGGCGCGGGGATGGCGCGGACGACGCCATGGTTCCTGAGAGCTGATCGCGCCAGCTCTGACAAGACCACTATAAAAGGGGAAAATCGCGAGTTTCAGAGAGAAAACCTTCCTCTCTTCTTCCTTCAGCACCCCACCTCCATTGTTGAAGCTCCAAGCTTCATTTCTTCACCATAGTTCACCAAATCAAGTCCTTTAAACACCATTCATGATGGAAAACACTTGTAGAGCTTGAATCCTTCCTCATTCTTCCTTCAAACCCACTCATTTGAGAATCCCTTTCTCAAGGGAGGTTCGTGAAACTCGAGTTTGGTGAGGAACGGCGGCGATTCGTGGTTGCCCAAGCTAGGGAGAGTCGTCCTTGGGCCTTCCTTGTCGTCTTTGAGGTAAGAAACTCGAGATTCACCTCTTGTTTTATGAGTTGGGGTTTTGGGTGAATAGTGACCCACTTGTGATAGAGCTAGTATTAGCCGTGGGTTCTTTGGAAACATGTGTTTAGAATGTTGTGAGGATGTAGGAATTTGAAATCTCGATTTCCTAGATTGTAACACTTTTCATAGGACTCTAAACTTTCACCATCCCTTATTCATAATCGACACACATATGGATCATTTTGTCAGAAAATGGCCCACCAGACAAAGCGATAGGTTTGGTTGCTCCTCATTTGTGACTTTAGTGGGGATGAATAGCTCTTCTTCATCATCAACAATTGTGAGACTCTCCAAATTGATAGCTTCCATGATGGTAAAGAGAAAGATCAACGAGAACAAGAAACGTAAACAAAAGTGTCTCACGTGCACATGAGTCCTAAAAAGGAAACCCTAGCACAAAGAGAAAACTTCTAACAAGAGAAGGAAAAATTATTACAAATGTATTTTTTGATTATTTTTATATGATGTAATATAATATTGTTATCCTTGTAAAAACAAGCATTTAAGTGTTACTTTCAATAAATAAGGCATCGCCTTTTATATACCACGCTTCTTCGGTGAGCTTGAAATGTGATTCCAATTTAGAAATCTCAACCTTTTGAGAAGTATAATTAATCAATTAGTGGTGTAATACGCCCCGAAATGACTAGTGGGAATCTGATTCTAATTAATTTGACCTTTTTTCGTGGGTTTTTTAACATTAGTTTCCTACTTTCCTATATCCTTCTCTTTCTCTCCATCGATGATAATTCAGCTGTTCCACCGTCATTGGTTGTGTGAAAATGTGAAGTAGTAAGAATTTTGTGGAAAGATGTATCTAAATTTGAAAGGACAAACACAAAACAAAGAGTGAAACGCCATAAATCCACATACACAACTCCTTTTATCAATTGTTGTTGCATGTAATTTTTTTTACAAAATTGTTGCATGCAACTTTAATCGTACATATTGAAATAATAAATGAAAAAATAATTTAGATAAGTAATTAGGAAAGAAAGCGATTAATTTGACGTTTCATTTTTATAGAACTAAGATCGGTTCTTTTTCATGCTGTTGCTATTTACAGTCCCATTTACTAAGTACACCCCTTTTATTCTCTTTATATTTATATTACCAAATATACCCTTTAGACCGTATTTTTTCACATCTTAATTATTCTCTAAACTATGTTTTTGAACATCCCATAGTTACTCGATATTCATTATTCTTTAAGTCCTAATTATGTGATACCGTATTTATCTCTACGTAGCACTCCATTTTAAAGTACGTTTAATGTCAACTTCATTATTAAACGTTTCACTTGGTATGTGTAATTCTTTTAGTGACAACTTTCAATTTACAAACTAACAAATAAGCTTTCAATAAGTCTCACAATATATTATGGTAGCCTCTCAACTTTTAGTTTTTTTTCCTTCATAAAAGACACGCATTCAACTTTCAATTTTGGTAACGCGTTTAGTGATTTAAGGTGGCGTACGTGTTCAATTTTGTTTTCTTTTGTTGCTAAAAAAATTACTTTATAGAACAACATATCCCAATTAGAGAAAGTACTTTACAGGACTATGCATTTTTGTTTAAAATATAGTTCCAACAATTACTTTCTGAAATCACATATCCTGATTCCAAAAATTACTTTCATATGCTATTCTAGAAAGTAATTTTCGGTACTTTCTAATGTTCTTTTCCCCAATTATAATTTTATTTCATTTATAATTTTCTTTCTATTTATATGTGGACATGTTACCAAAGGAAAAAAAAAAAGGGATTCGATTAACAAAAGGGATGTAAAACAGAGTTTAGAAGAATAATAAACGTGGGGTGTAAAAATAAAGTTAAAAGGGTATAATTGGTAATAAAATATATTAAGAAAAAGAAATTGGTGTACTTAGCACACTTGGGAAGTATATAGTAAGAGGCTTTTAGGATGACAACTTCACTCTAAATTGTCACATATTTAATTAAAATAATTTATTTAATTACAAATTTTGCATGATCTTTAATTTTAAAAAAATAAGTAGAATCTATAAGTAAATAGACATTAAACTGTTAGTTTTATGCTAATGCTTAAGAAAGTATCACTAACATTTCTTTACAATGAATTATAAAATTATTATAGTTTTAAAATTAATAATTATTATCTTATATTTTATCTTTTGAAACATATGACATATTTTGGGGATAAAAATATGTGATTTTATATGCATTGACAATTTCACTTTTTTTTCTTAAAAAAATTCCATGATAAATAAAATAATTTGTTCATTGATTTGGTCTAATTTCAAACTTCAAGTTTAGAAATAGACTTATTTCACACACATACTATTTTATTTTTACTTATTTGGTGTAATTTCAAATTTTAAGTTTAGAAATAGTGTTATTTTTCAAAATATGTAATTTACACACATTTTTAGTTTTATTGTTACTGATTTTCAACCACCCACCTACACCCTTTTTTTTTATACTTATTTGGTTCAATTTCGAATTTTAAGTTTAGAAATAGAGTTATTTTTCAAAATAAAAATTTACACATTTTTCGCACACACATATTTAGTTAGATACATAAACAAAGGATTTTTTTTATAAAAAATAAATAGATAGAGGAAGTGTATGGTGAGGATACTCGATTATTATGATGAATTAAAATTTTAAGGGTAAATGGTCACTTTACTCCATGTAATTTGCATTCGATGACAACTTTGTCATGTACAACATAAATTAATTTAGTACACAGAAATATAAATGTAGTAATAATTTAGTTCAACTATTAAGTTGTCTATGTTTGTTTTTAGGAACGTGATGCATGAAGGACGACATCGACTTGACAAAAGTGAACTTCATGCATTGCGGACCAATTTGTCAATGTCAATGGTAAATATCCATTTCCCACCCTGTGCAATGTCAGTGGCCAACAGTGACGACATGCCAGAGGACGGTGACATTTCATTTATGACTGTCATTTGAAGAGGATATCTCCTTGCCCATTGAAGACTAGAGGCGATTTTGTAAGGTAAGGTCACAATTTTGTTGCTCTGTTGAACTATAGATGTGTGAATGATAATGTTGTGTTTGAATGTTTTTTCCCTCTTTGTATGGCACGTTGGAGATACTCATAGAAGGTGTGTTTGATGTTGTTAGTGAGCCATTAGTTGACAAAACAAATGAACAAGTGCTTGATGGTGAGGATGCAGGTATAGATGACTGTATTGGAGATTATTTGATAAGATAGCGAAAAAATACTACTTAGTGTAGAGACAATGATGGTGGTGTGGGTAATGTGAAAGAAGGAGATGTAGTGGCTAACAAATCTGGAGAAGTCGTCCATCCTTCGTATGATATTCCACTTGATTATAGCGGTCTTAATGTAAAAAAAATGTAGCAACTTAAGTACTAACTAATTTCTTTGGTGATGTTGGGGATGATAATCAAGATGGTGAGGAGAAAAATTAAGACCGATGAATGATAATGATGGAGACTCGGATGATGACATTAAAGAATCTTTTAATGATGATGAAACCAATCTAGATTTTGTCATCAATATTTTAGGTGAATACTCACTTTTATAAATGTTGTAGACCATTTTGTCATTTAGTTACAAATGTTGGGGGATCAATATGTTGCTGCATAACAACCTATTACAAAGATGGGGGGAGGACAATGATAGAGACTGGGATGATGACATTGAAAAATCTTCCGATGATGATGATGAAATTGATCTAGATTTTGTAATCAATGCTTTAGGTGAGTGCTCACTTTTTTAAATGTTGTGGACCATTTTGTCCTTTAGTTTCAAATGTTGGGAACCAATTTGTTGTTGCATAACAACCTATTACAACGAAATTGGGAAGAAGCAACTCTTTGGCAAATTAGTCATTAGCTTCGCAAATTTAAATATCAACAATTAAAAAAAATAAGTATCACTGACATTTTACTCTAAGACACTATTGGTTGACATGACACATCACCTACACGCTGATATGCTTTGTAAGTAACGTGGAGTTCACTTCCACCACATGGATTTGCCATGTTGTCCTTCATGTATCATGTTGCCAAAAAATGTTAACGAAAATGAAGATATCTTGACAGTTAAACTAAATTGTTAGTATATTAACATATTTGTGAACTAAATTAATAATTTCCATAATATAGGGATGAAATTGTCACTTAATACAAGATGTCGCATATAACTTGACGGTTAAACCAAATTGTTAATACATTTACACTTTTGTGAACTAATTTAATAATTTCTATAATATAGAGACAAAATTATCACCAAATGCAAACTAGAAGAATCAAAGTGACTATTTGTTCAAATTTTAATTATGAAGAATAAATACAAATATTTTATTTTCGCTGAATATATATACACATATCTTGTAACAACTTTGATTATTAAATTTGTAATTAATCTATATTATTATACTTTATCTCTAAACAATTGTTGACTTTAGTCAAGTCAAATGCAAAAAAAGTACCCCTTACAAGTTACATCATCCTCATTTTGGGGGAAATATGGAAGTAATCTATGCTCTTGCTTCAAATCACTTAAGCTTGATAAAATAAGTTACAAATTGGAGTATAACGATTATTATTTTTAATAGATTCCTTAGTTTTCCCGGAAATATTTAAAAATACAAATACATTTAAAAGTATAAAAAAAATGTAATGGACGTATCCCCTTCACCAAAGTAATATATATATAACCCGAATATCGGATTGAGGGTTTTAACATGTCTACATTAGAAGAATAATCAAGATATATATAAGAAAAAAGGTAACATTCCCATCTAGCTTGTTGATCTACATGAACAACAAGGTTGTAGATATCCTTGAGATTAACCTAGAAGTACATGTTCTTCCATGGTAAAAACGACAAATTGGTAGGAAACTTCACATTGAACCAGTTATTAAAATGTCTTTGAGAAACACAAACTAAATTGATATGTAGGAAGTACTGTATATTTGGCAGCATCAGCGTGTGCATCTAGCTATGATCTAACTATATCCGATAAACGATGAAAAATATAACTGTCCGGTTCTCTTGTTGAAAATTCCCAGGTTGCCCGTGGCTATGCGGCTATGCCAATGCTTATTGTGTTATTTGCAATCTTATATACGATCATAATGATTTACTTTAGAATTGACTTGTGAATGGATGAATGATTGTGCATAATTAATTTTCTCTTATTTTAATTTGTACTATAAAATTAAATTAATATATCCTAACTAAAATTCATTTGGTAAAATTTATTCATTATAAATATTTTTATTGAATATTTACGACACTTAAGTTGAATTATCTTTCTGAAGTAGAACTAAAATAAACTTTAGGTTAGAAAAATTAAAACTTTATAAAAAGGTTTAAATTATACGTTATTAGGATATTTACCAAAATAGTGAAGTTTTTCTTGGAAAATAGTAAATATCTACCGATTATGGGATAAATTGAAGTGGAAGGAAGAAATAAATAAAAATTGGTAAATGGTGTGAATCGTGCAATGGAAAAGGAATAAAGATTTATAAAAAAATATAATGAAAGAGAAAATGAAAGTATATGATTTTAATAACCTATTTTATGTGAGTTTACATGAGAATTCAAAAGTTGGGCCCATTTCTAAATGGAGCTCCCATGGTTCTGTCCTGGGCCTGACATTAAACTATTTTTGGAGTATAATTGTTTGTGGTTCTTTTTTATATTATATTTTTTATTTTTATCTAGAACTAGGACTTGCTGAACGGAATGAATCGCAAATTTTTTTTATCATTAGTATTTAAAAATCTTATATCATCATTGAGCATAAAGCTAAAAATTAATACTTACTTTTTGTTCTGTAATGTTCATAGGTAGACTAGTTAATTATACCTTTTACCCAAAAAAACCCTTAAAAAATTCAATTACTGCTCTATCAATATTATTAAAACAAAATAATCTTGTTTGAACTCTTAAATAAGTTGATTCTAATAAAAACAAACAGTAACCAACTTATCTCACGGATGAATTTCCCTTTGTCCAGTGCAACGTAAGCAATGCAATGCAAAATGCGAAACCACATAATGCCAAAAAATAAATGACAAACTATACACATTAAACTGAAATACTAGTGGATAGATGTACTAAACATAGGAAGATTCATGTTCCAACGTTAATGCCTTATAGGCAAACAATTAATATGCCTCAGATCAATATAGTACGAGATTTTCCCCCTTCTTACTTACTACTCGTAATTAGTACATGATTTTTTCTTCTTCTTCCTCTTCTTCTTCTTCTAATTCTCACTATTAATTTCATTTTCACTTAATGTTTATCTTATTATCTATAACAAAAGTTAGAGTTCACCGATTCCCAATTTCCAATGAACATACCAACACATATCCACAACAAATAATAACTTACATTTATCACCTATACGTGGCTCAAGCAAGCAAGAGGTTAGGAAAATTCCGAGAAGCTTCATTGCACTACATGGCTACAGACATTGGAAAGCCACCATGACACCCTTGGTTATGTGTATACAGTGAAAGCACCAAAACATTTTTCCCCCTATAACACAACTTATCGTACTCCATAATACATTCATTTCATTTCATTTCAATTCAATAATATATAAGCTTCTTGTCCTACATATTTAAGCTCACTTACACTTCATCACCCCAATAGAGAAAAGAATTCTAAGGCATTTTTTTTTTCACTCTCAAATTAATGCACATGAACACCTACTCTGAAGCCACCACATCACAACTAATGCCACCCACCATGGATGAAGATTTGGAGAACAACACAGAGGATTGCAACAATGCAATGACTCCGATGGTGAGAAAGAAGTCAGAACTAGTTGTGGTCACAAATAATGACTCTCGTTTCCAAATGCTTAGAAATTTCATGACCAATTTGCAAGAGGTCATCTTCGGTACTAAGCTTGTGGTGCTTTTTCCGGCAGTTCCTTTGGCTGTTGTTGCAAATTTTTATAGCTTTGGAAGGGTGAGTACCATTCATGCAAACTATGTTGTTATTTAATTACTATTCAATTTGCACACATGCTATTTGTTAGTTGTGGTAATGTATCTGAATTGAACTAATTGCTTACTATGTTTCAATATCACTTAATTCACGCACGTACGTAATTTTTTTACACAACTTTGCACCAAATAATTGATTATAAGTTTTGTTGAACTAAATAATAAACGTTATTATATATATATATATATATATATATTATTAAGTATATTTTATAAGAATTTAATGTTAATACACTGACTGTATAAGATATTCACTCAAATCATAGTTAATATGATTTTTAAGAAGATAATTTTATAAAATTTAATAAATTTATCGTATATTATAATTTGTGATTCAATATAATATAAAATTTTTTGATTCTATCAGTATAAAATTTATTTTCTCATTTTATAAACTACTTTCATTAACAAGTATTAAAATTATTAAATATGATGTGTAGTATTTCATTTTTTAACTTTATAATTTAATTTTTTTTATTACTGAGAGAAAATAGTCTATATATTTGGAGTGTAATTTTTTTTACATTGGATATTTATGATAAATTTATTAATTTTAATTTAACACAATTATCTTTAAAATCACATCTACCATAATTTTTAATTAATTAACAATAATTTTTTTTCCAAAATTAAACTATACTACCTATTATGCATTAAGTAGTTTATAGAAAGGGTTTATCATATCATATAAGTAATTAAATCTGATTTATTCACCAGAAAATCTAATTGCATTTTTGCCACGTAGCCTTGGATTTTTGCTTTCAGCCTACTTGGACTTGCTCCCCTAGCTGAACGTGTTAGCTTCCTGACTGAGTAAGTTTGCATGTCATCTCCTAACTCTACAGACTCTACAATTTTATATATGTTTCTAACTTCTTTTTTAATTCTTATTACTCAAAAACTTCAAGGCAAATTGCATATTTCACCGGCCCAACAGGTACTATAGAACCAAAATTCATTATGCACTGAGATTTACTTTGCATATTATAGTGTGTGGTAAAGAAAATTAACCAATTTGGTTTTTGGTTTGTGTGGATGTTAATTCAGTTGGAGGGCTTCTGAATGCAACATGTGGAAATGCAACCGAAATGATCATAGCATTATTAGCACTTCATCAGAACAAAGTTCATGTTGTGAAGTTGTCCCTGCTCGGTTCCATTCTCTCAAACCTTCTCTTGGTTCTTGGCAGTTCACTCCTCTGTGGTGGTTTAGCTAATCTTAAGAGAGAACAAAGATATGACAGAGTATGTATCAATTCCTAATTAATTTGTTCAAATTTTTAAAATAAATATAATATGCACCAAAATATTACACTATCATTTTCATGTGTAGTAAGTTAGAGTATTTACAATGTATGATTGCTTACTTTGTTTGTCTTAATTTTTTGTCTTACAATGACACAATTTCAAACATTTTATACAAAAATTCACTAGAATACTAAAGATTCTAAAATAAATGTTTAACTTAATTTTTCAAATCTTAAAATTTGTTAATTTTTCTCCTTCAGAGAGCTTAGAAGAGGTATTTTTATTCTTAACGAAATTTTAAACAATGTTGCTTGTATAAGCGAAGCCAACAAGCCATGTTCCACTAGTAAATTTTGTTAAGCATGTTGTTTAACTTGAAGTAACCTTGGTATATAAGCAACGACATTGAAGATAACCTTAGTTGATTTATATTAACAATCATTTTTTGATTGATTGATCGTATAATATTTTCACACACTGCATAGAAATTAAATTCCAAATTGAATTAATTTCAGTTCATCCTAACTTTTTCCTAATCAAATTTTGTTATTTAATTATTGAATGAACAGAAGCAGGCAGATGTAAACTCACTGCTTTTGTTGCTTGGGTTGCTGTGCCATTTGCTGCCATTGCTGTTCAAATACGCCTTAGGAGGAGGCAATCATTCTATAGCCACTAGCACTCTTCAGTTGTCAAGAGCAAGCAGTGTTGTTATGCTTCTAGCATACATTGCATACATCTTCTTCCAATTGAAAACCCATCGAAAATTGTTTGATGCACAAGAGGTGATGATGATTATTGATAATTTGGCATTTACTGTTTAGGCACAATTTATTTATGTTTCATTTTTACTGCATATAATTATTACATCATTTCTGTAAATTAGTGATGTATATATACCCCCAGAAAAGTATCTGATAGATAAATAATTATAAGCTAAAATAAATATTTAGATAGGAGGGTTACCGATACAATAACTCTACCACACGCACTAGTACACTTTGTCTCTTTCTATGGAAATAGTGAAAAAAAAAATAGAAATGATGAGTCTTTGCTTTATGCTTTACAAGAGAAATAGCAACGAGTGAAATTATTTTTATGGAATCTGTTATCACAAAAGCTTCTCCGAATATTGGTCTCTCTTTTTCATCTTTTGTCTTAATTTTTGAACAAAGTAAATAAATCTTTTTATAACATTAAAAATTAAAAATTATTTAGTTTTAATTTCATAACAAAGTGAATAAATATTTTATAACATTATAAATTTTAAAAAATATAGGAATTATAAAATAAAAAATGATTTTATGCTAAGAAAAAATAATAGGGTAAAAAAATAATCCTTTAATTAGTATGAAAATATTTTTCATATAATTTATTTATTTCGTCCCACTCATACAAGTAGGCAGGGAGAAACTTTTTCACATTTTTTCTTCTTATTTTTATATATCCAAACCTTTTTATTTCTTTTCTCTCGATTCATTTCTAATCCAACCAAAACAATAATGTACGAGAGAAGCGCGTTGATCGAGCCAGTGATTCAATTTCTAAGAAAAAGTCGATAGAAGTACCAAAGAAAAAGTTGAATTTGTAATTTATCCATATTAGCGTTTCACCCGTGTATAACACGGGATATATGCTATTGCTTGGTTATGAAATGATACAGGTTCACCAGTATTTCTATTTTTTTTTTTTAGGATATGTCTTAAAAATATTATAATCTTGTAACTCAATATCATATAATATATGTATATATAACTTGTTTACCATTAACCTTTTCCCTCACATTTTCAAGAGTTAAATTTTAATATATTGTTAGAACAATAAGCTATATATGTGAAATATTGAGTCTGCAGGTGGACGAAGATGAAGAAAAGGCTGTGATAGGATTTTGGAGTGCATTTACGTGGTTGGTGGGTATGACATTGGTCATATCTCTGCTTTCTGAATATGTTGTGGGAACTATTGAGGTATCTATATATGCATAATATTTAATTAATTAACTATAATTAATTAATGATTATGATGATAATCATTAAGAATTTTAAAGGCATGAGCCAAGCATACATTAGATTAACTGGTTATCAATTTTTTTTATACTTAAACTAGGCTGCTTCAGATTCTTGGGGCATTTCTGTAAGCTTCATTAGCATAATTTTGCTGCCAATTGTTGGAAATGCTGCAGAACATGCTGGTTCAATCATATTTGCTTACAAGAACAAGTTGGTACGTACGGTTTATCAATTTGTATGTAGGCTTAAGTTTATTAATTGGCTTTAAAATTAATAATGGCGCTAAGTGGTTAATTTTATCACGCAGGACATATCTTTGGGTGTTGCCATGGGATCTGCAACCCAAATTTCTATGTTTGTGGTAAGGCTGAATTATTAGTATTACTTACATATATTACTCCAATTATAATTATCATTTAGTAGAAAAAAATTTATCTTATTAATTACGTATTTTCACTTATATCTCTTATAATATTAATGATAGACATCAAAATCTATAAATGAATTAATGATTTTATCATATTAATTTTATAAAATTATTAATCTTTTATTTATTATTATTATTATTTTTTATATATGTGAAATAATCTAGAATAACAATTATTTTAGGACTGAAGA
>PYAF01004197.1:1138265-1156978 GCA_007407185.1 Glycine tomentella
TAATATCATGCTTGGAATAAAGTCTATAAAGTTAATTACCAACAGATTTTGATTATCTAATGACTAATCAATTTCAGGTTCCATTAAGTGTAGTTGTTGCATGGATAATGGGTATAAGAATGGATTTGGACTTCAGTCTTCTTGAAACTGGATGTCTTGCTTTTACAATTATAATTACAGCGTTCACTTTACAGGTATGCACAATGCCTTCTATATGTGCCATCTTCTCTTTTCTTTCTTTTAATAATGTGATTTGTTGTTTTTCCTTATAGGATGGAACTTCACACTACATGAAAGGAGTGATTCTTACACTATGTTACATTGTCATTGGTGCATGTTTTTTTGTTCTTAAAACTCCTCTAATTGGTAAGTATGCATGCATATATTGAATCAATATTTAAGACTTTTAAATAAAGTAATTATTGAATTTTCATGGTTTTAATATGTTACAGGGCAATCTCCTAAGTCCAGTTTGGGTGCTAAAACCATCCTTTGAAGCTATCACAACTTAAATGACTTTGTTTCCCATACTAAGATAACCAATGTCACCCTATGGATAACTGAACTTCGTCTCAAGGATCAATAGCAGAGATGGATATTTTTATTCATGGTGGAGATTGTGTGCCTATGACTGAGGCTTTGGGCAACATCATAAAATAAAAAATAAAAATAAAAAACAATAGAGACTTCAATGCTTTATATAATTCTTTCTTTGTAATAAGGCTTAACAATGACGCTTTGAGTTTGAAATCGCGTCTACGTTCTTTTCCTCTGTTTTAATTTTTCGTCATCCCTTCTTACTCTTTATAGATATTATAGTTTTCCATGTACTTAATTCATGTTCGCACCACTTTCATGTACCAGTGAATAAGAATTTCTTTTTGCATAGGATGTAAAAAAATATTTCTTAATAAAATTGTCTTTGTTACAATTTTTATATTTCTATTACGTCTCTCACAAGTAATAGTAATTATTCATAAAATTGCACACCACGCAACTATTAAATAAAATTGCTTTGGATTTCATTTAATTATAAATTATGCTTTAATTTTTGGATGGGGATAAACAATTATGAATTTGCTGCCCTTAGTTGTGTCATGGTCTGGATTTGGGTTGTAACCGTGGGTTTGGTTTCCGCTTATGAAGCTTGGGAGTTGGTATTGTTGCTGCTATTGGCTCCTATAATTTTTTAAAGTTTTAAGATTATTTCTTTCCGAAAAGTATTACAACATTGTGTTTTTGTTGCATAAAAGGGGTTTGAATTTTTTTCATAGCAGAATCAAGATTTTGTAAGAGAATCGTGACTCTGTTGTGCAAAAAATTTGCATCCCTTTTGTACAGCAGAAACACAAAATTGTAATATTTTTCGAACAAGAAAAAAATAGATAACAAAATCATAATTCTATTATGTAAAGAAGGTTAAAACATAATGGTACTACAAAAGTGTGATTCTGTTGTACAACATGTAGAATTGAATCATATTTCCATTTTGATTTTATTCCTGAAAAAAACAAATGTAAAACGGAATCATACTTTTGTTTAATATTTTTTCCATAACTTTAAAAAGTCTACGGAAATGACATGTATTGCATACAATTTCATAGAAATATCAACTACATATTGAGATTCACATCCATACAAATAATGAAATACACATTCAACTTTTAACATGAACAAAATGCCTAGTACATATTTAAAGAAAGGTCTACTACATATTAATACTACATATTTCAATCCTTAGAAAGTCTACTACACATTGAGTTGAGATCCTCTAACTGATTGAAATTATATTGTGTTGAAATCTTGCATGCGTTGATTGTAAGACCTTTGCCATGAATAGGCTTCTGGTGTGTAGTAGCTTCTCCATTTGTGGTACAACAAGAGGCAAGGGAAAATGATCCTTTTAAAAAGCATCAGTATTATAATACATAAGATAAAGTATAACTCCTTAATATAATATTTCAAATAACCTATTTATTTGACTTAACAGAAAAAATAAACTTAATTATTATTAGTGTTAACTTAAATGTTAGAAAAGATAGTAAGAAATTTTTGTCGAAAAAAAAACTTTCTAAATCAATTTTGAAGAACGTCATTTAATTTTTAAATCATGCGAGATAAAACGTAATAATCATTTGGCACATTAAAACTTGAGTCGACGAGTAAAACAAAAATAGATCATACATACTTAGTGTAACGCCCCAGCTACAATCGGGGTCATTACCCAGCCTTAATTACTATCAATAACAATAATCATCAGAGTTAAGCAGTTTGGAAGCATACAATAAAGGAAAAGGGCATCAACAAATGCCATCATCATATACACTGTACATTTATCATGGTGAATATACATCAAGTTTATGTGTGTCTGAGTACAAAACTGTACACACAACTCCCCTCAGGGTACAAAATAAAACCAAAGGCATAATACAAAACATCAGAGCCATCTGCTCATATCATCTAGCCTAAGGTTTACAAATCACAGCTATCCCTGCATAGGCTTCTTGCCTTGGGATCTGTCTACTCCTCCTGAGGATTCACCTGCAAAACATAAGCCCCACACACTGGGTTAGATATAAAATCCCAGTAAACTCAGGCCCTTGAAGGTATTTCCTTCCCCTGGTTCACTTCCAAACATAAACATAGAAATAGTATATCCAAGACATTCATTCTCAGATTCAACAATGGAATCTCAACCATACCATCAATCCTCAGAAATCTCAATTCTCATTCACCTGGCCACAACCAGGTGCCTCAAACACGGCCTACAATCGTTCATAGCATAAATCACTACCTGACCACAATCAGGCTATACTCATGGCATACCGCCATTCATCACATCCAACCCTATCTTGCAGAGGCTACATCTAGATATATAGGAACATCTCATCTTAGGAGGCTACATCTATATACTAGGAACATCTCATGCCAGGATTCAATCATCTACATGAGGCTACATCTGTATATATAGGGACATCTCCATTTTAGGAGGTTACATCTATATAACAGGAACATCTCATGTGTCTAGCGGAGGCTTCATCTGTATATATATAGGAACATCTCAATCAAGAGGCTACATCTATATATAACAGGCACATCTCCTTCTAACGAGGCTACATCTGTGTATATACAAACATCTCTGTTCAAGAGGCTACATCTATATCACAGGAACCTCTCGTAACCTATCTCAACACCATTGCCTGAGGAGGCTACATCTGTGCATATAGGAACATCTCTGTTCGGGAGGCTACGTCTATATCATAGGAACATCTCACTGCAGGTCTTACTCAATCTCAAGTCGTCTATCCTACTACCATAGGATTATATCCATTCAATTCTAGAATTCACATTCGGTCTAATAATCAATCGCCTGTCACAGGCTGAATAGCTCATAATCATATCAATCAATCTCATATCACGGGATTCGGATTTCATCACAAGCATCTCAAGCATATACGTTCAATACATATCATTCCCTCATCAAAGGGTCCAGCTTGCATCTCAAGCGTACCAAGCCAATACATACCATACATATCATTCCCTCATCAAAGGGTTCAGCTTACATCTCAAGCATATCAGGACAATACATACCATACATATCATTCCCTCATCAAAGGGTTCAATTCACATTTACATTCATGTTCTACATCCACACAATAAATCACATCAAAACCATTCCTCCATTTGGAGCATGGTGGAACACAGCAAAAGACATACGATTAAAGACCAAGAGCTTACCTGCTCTAAGCAAAACACCGGCTTCCCCGGTACCGTGGCTACCACCACCCGAGATATTAAGCTCACATCCTACACAAGCAAACACATAACGTGTCAACAACGGTCCTAAGCCGTTAGAACGAAAGGAACTACAATCCATTTCCACAGAACACATGACAATTCACTTCACCAGTGATTCTCAGACCCTCATTAGGATCCCTCTCGGCCTAACCAAGGCCCCAGAGTCTCTCCTAAGACTCTGCTCAGGCTAACACAAAGCACATCCATGCCTTGGCCTTACCAAATCCAAGCTCAATAATGTAACCCATATCAGCTCATAGACAACATCTATACCATCCCAAGAGCACTTTGTCATCTACTCTAGGGTTCAACATAACCATGCACTCAGCCCTTTCTCTATACATGCATAGTTCCAAGCCAAAAACAAACTTCATCAATAATGATTTCTGAAGGCTCTAACATCACCAACACAACCCCCTGAACATAATCCTCAACAGGACCCTGAGCTAATTCTAACCCCATCACATATGGGTCACTGTTCATACAAACCCCCAAACTCAAAATCAAATGGAGAAACTTGAGTTTCTTACCTCAACGGCGTCAAGGAAGACCCTAGGACCACCTCCTCGAGCTCTGGTGTCCTTCCCACGCAATGGGTCTCAGCCACTCTCAAGTTCTCTGAGCTTTTCCTTGGGGATTCCAAAATCTCACTCAAAAGGGGTTTTTAATGAGAAATGATGAGTGATTTGAGCTTCCAATGTGTTTCTCTCACTAGAATAAGCCATAAGAGGGTATTTTGGTCAAGATGTATGGCTCTAGGAAGCTCAAGGGGTTCAACAATGGAGGTCTAGGGCAAAAGGAAGAAGAAGAAGCCTTTCTTTCTCCCTTTTTCGCGTCCTGAAAAGAGCCTTTATAAAACTGATCTGAGGGTCTCGCGCGGATTGCGCCGTGCCCCGTGCGGATCGCGCGAACTGGACGAAACCACAGCCCTGTTCAACCTCCCGCGCGGATCGCGCGGATCTCGCCATATACTCGAATGTCCCACGCAGTTAGCGCCATACCCACGCAAATCGCGCCATCTATTCGAGTCCATAGCCCAGATTTGGGCTACCACGCTGATCGCGCCACATCCATGCTAACCACGCCACAGATTCTAACCATCCACGCTGGTCGCGCCAGATCCATGCGGATCGCGCCAGCTGTTCGAACCCATTACTCTGATTCTAGCATCCCACGCGATTAGCGGCACATCCGCGCTGATCGCGTCATCAGCTCGAACCTGCCACGCGGATCGCGCCAGTTGTTCGAGACTGCTTCTTGCTTTTCTCAAGCTCTCCTCTCTTAGGGAACCCATACATGATTATATCTCTAATCACCAGGCTCAAATTCATGCTTAAAACTCAGGATATTACACTTAGAGAAGTAATAGATGAAGATAAACAGGTGAACCTCCATGATCACAAAATATAATAATTAAGTTTCATATGCCAGAAGAGTTAACAAATACGTACGTCTCAATTGAACCAGGGAGCAACAAATACAACCCAAAATAATAATGTAAATAGTAATTAATTATAATTACAAAAGGTCTGAGTCTAGATTTACCCATCCCCAAAATACATATAAGGAAAAAACCTAAAAACCCAAAGCAGTTATTTGTACCCTAGCCTCAAAGTCAATCGTATCCACAAAAAGAATCAGTCAAAGTTGATGGAAAGAGGCCTCCTAGTAGGACTCCTCAGACGAATCCTACAAGGGATCATCCTCCATGATCTCTGGCTCTGTGAGAAGTTCTTCTCGTATGACATGTCCTTCTACAGGTTCTTTCCTTCATCCTCCAACAGGAGATCCACCATATCCACCACGGGTGGTACCCAAGCCTTCGGCAACACCAAATGGTGAGACATCAAAGGAGAGGTGGCATTAATATCCTTGGATGAGTAGTCAGATCCAATAGAAGACATTGCAACATCGGCAAAAGACGAATGCAACTCAAAAAGAATGATAACCTCAGGCATGGGTGTCGCGAAGCGATAATAGGATTGCATAGGCTAGGTCCATGAAAAGTAAAAGTCGATGATGCAAATCCTAGCTCCTGGTACATCTAGCATATGACAACAACGTAGGAACCCGAAGAAGTGATCCACGTGGAGTACTTCATCATGTTCCCACTTGGTCTCAATAACATCAATGTAAAATGGGGGATTGTAGTTGACTAGCAAACATCACTCACGACATCCTAATTCTCATTCTATTCTCACACTGTTCTTACCTTGGGCCCAACACTGCCATTAAGCCTCCTAGGCCTTCATGGTCTCATGCAACATATGGATGACAATTGGGAGGGCACATCACATGTCGATACAGGGCATGACACTCTCACCAACCTTGGATACAGCTCTGCTCTAGTCAGGAATGCCAAGTGAGGCCTATGACTCCCTCGATCTAGCCGAAAAATGCCCTTAGTTGGGTTATCACCACTCAACATTCCCCCAGGTTCCTTTAAAATCGTTCAGACCGTCCCCTAGTGTACCTATTGTGTGTCATCCACTTTCTCTTAATGAATCCTCACTCATTTTTCATGATGAAAAGTATGAATGATGGTTATGTTGGTACTTGTAAATAGACATTAGAGAATATAATCCCACTGAGTATAGGATCATGCCCAACTCCCGACACAACAATCACTCTAATTCTAACACAATCATAACAAGAAATGAGGGAAATCAATCCTCTTCACTTTCTAGGATCATCATCAAAATGTCACTTTAGTGATCATGGCCACTTGTACATTCATCACTACCAATCCAAATGTTAATTCATCACAAGACACCCGAAATTTTTTTGTCAAGGGTTGGACACCCCCATACCCAATCCCAAAGCACAACAGTTCATGATCAATATCATAACAGTTCATATCATGCAACATGTCTTGCCAAGTGGTCACACTCACTTAGTTTTACAACATTTAATCACAACAATTCAAATCATGCAACATGTCTTGTCAAGTGGTCACACTCACTTGGTCTTATAACATTTAATCATAACACTTTTCAATGAATACTTCTCAATCAAAGCAAACAATTCAATCCATAATTTATATCATATTTTTCATGCAATTTTACATATGCAAGACATTTTCTCATTTGGAATTGCGTCTAACTACCCACTTTTAAAATCTATATTCTTGTTGATGTAAAAATCCAATTGAGGCAAACCATATATGTTTCTCAAAGTTTTTAATGTAAGGAATTCAATTTTGGACTAAAAATCATCCAAATCCACTCCTATTTGGTTAGATTTCGAAAATGCCCTGCATTTGACCTCTAAAGTTCACAAACTTGTTTCCTAAATTCCAATAGTTGTATAAATCCATTTCATACAAATTTTATATCAAACCCTATGTTTTCAAACATGAGGAACTCAATTCCATGGTCAAAATCTACAGAAAACAAGCCCATGTGTACAATTCATTCAAAATAGTGTAGGATTTACCCAAAAAGCACAAAACTAGAAGTCATGATTCCATAGGCTATACTAACTCAAATGAGGTGTATTATATGTCTAACCTTAGGTTCTTGGACCTAATAAGTTCAATTTTGAGGTTCATATCAATAGATTTGAAATCCAAATTTAAATTCTTTGAAGACAAAGCATGAGAAACATATATTTTGCTCTAACTTGAAAATTAAATTCCCAACACCACACAACTTCAAATGAGACATATCATATATACTTTTTTAGATTTTTGGGGTTAAGGAACTCAATGTTGAACCCAGAATTCACTTTGCAACTAACATAGTGTCACAGATCCAGATTACAGGATTTGAGTTCAACATGCAAAAATCATCATATAAATGAAGTTCTAGTGCCTAGCAACATAGCATGGGTCCTAAGAAATTAAATACTCCCTCCTTACCTCTTTGCTGACTTAAGGAAGCAAGGAAATGAACGTGGATCTTGAGCTCCTCCTAAACATGAACTTGGATAATGAAGAGAAGAGGATGAAAACTCTAGCTTCAAGACGAGAAGAAAATGAAGATGAGCATGACGAGGGGGACTCACTTACACCTCCAAGGACTTGAGCTTCCAACAATGAAGGAAGAAAATAAAGAAAAAGCAAAGACCATCCCCTCTCTCCTTGGCCGACGGGTTCAACAACAAAAAGGGGGGGTTGTTTTCTCTTTTATAGAGGGAGAGTTAGGTTTAGAGGGGAGGCTGTATGTGGGTGCCCTAGGTTTTTCACTTTCTTTTTCCTATTCAAACTAACTATACTTAGTGACTTAAACTCTCAATTAGTCCCTAATTAATTCCAACTTCTAAATTAATTCTAGAGTGATAAGTTCATTTATTAATCTTGACAAAAAATAATTAAAGTGAATGAGAAATTGATTCTGCTTCTCTTTAATTATTTAAACTAATAGTTTCTCACACTTAGACACATTCATGTTCTAAACTTCCATTAGTCAATCTAAATCTCTCTACTTGGCCTAAAAGCCTTTAGTTACCAAATTGTCATTAACGAAGGATTTGACTGATGGCTGACCAAGGGTTCACTGTATCTAAACCATTGATCCCTAGACTTAGGACTTAAATCTAGGTCATCTCATGACTGTTTAATGATGATTCTATCTCTTATATGCATGATTTCACTATGAATAATACAAATACACTACATATCAAACAAACACAAACAATTTCTATACAGAAACTCCCAATCTAAGAAAATTGGGATGTTACACGAAGTTAGCAAAAAAATCAATAGTACCTTACAAAGGTAAATTGTATGTTTAGTACATATTATATACCTGCACAAAGTGATTTCCCTTTATAAGTCCAATGGAAATAAGACGGGGCTTTGCTGGCACGGACCCCTAAGTGGAAAGAAGGTCCAACTTTACAGCTTAGATAAATGGACCAATATACCATTATTCTAACTAATAATGACATAACCTATGTTGGGAATGGTCATCCACTTCTCATAGGACACTGGACCACGTTCGACATACAAAGAGGTTATTAATTCCAACAGTCTCTCTTCTGAGCCAAATAATTGAACATAGATAGTGTCATGTTCAAAGGTCCCTGACCCTAGCTTAGTGCAACTGCAATTGCCCTGTAACAACAACCTGTTGGACAACAGAACCATGATTATGTTGTGCATCAACAACCCTGAAAATAACAAAATCAAGATTCTACTTATGTGAAATTTCACAACGGAAACATGATTTTGTTTGACCACGAAAACAAAAAAAAAATACCTGACAGCATGAGTGGAGAGAGTGAAGAATAGGAACAAAGGAAAAGAGAAAAGAGGAAGAATGAATGAAGAAAGGGAAAGAGGGAGAGAAGAATTAAGATATAGGAGTTGGGGAAGGGTGGGGTGCTCTAGTTTGGTAATTGCTCTTGGCTGCTAGGGGCCACGAACAATTTTGTTGGTGCTAATAGTAACACCCATGTAGTTTTTATGATCATTTAGAAATTGTTTGTTTGTTTGATACAATTGTTGTAGGAGATTGCCACTTATGCATGGGCTCGCCATTTGCTGCTACTGCATTTGCTAAAAGTCGAAGGTGAAAGAAAGGGCTCAATGCAACACCAGCTAAAGGCCTAAAAGTCTATGGAAGAATTCAAGAAAATCCGAAAATTCCAAAGTTATATAGCTTCAGAATTTGAAATCCTCTGGCAATTAGCTAAAAAAGAAAAGAAAAGACAAAAACCTCATTTGCTAGATCAAATGCCATTTTATTCAACAACTATTGTATTTTGACAGAGCATCTATATGATGATCCAATGTAAGAATCATCTACGTGTTGTGATATTAAAGAGCCGTTTAGTTTTTCAAACTATATATCATCCACTCATCTCTTTTGGAAATTCAAGAGTTTGACTGATACAGCGAAAGAACCAAAGAACAGAATAATAAATCCAAGAAGCACAATCACTGAAAGGCCCACAGCTGAAAATCCGTTGATTTTAGTTTCGAATCCAAGAGTAACAGCTAAGTATTCTTTTACAGTGCCTTCGAATCCAGGTCCTATAATTTTGGTTTGGACATCACCAAGCTGAGACGTGATGATACCACGTAACGTCCATGCAATCGGGCAGATATAATAGAACCAAATCCACCACCCGGGAATACTCTGAGACATTGCAAGGAGTGAAGAAGAGTCATATTAGCATCCCAGAGAGAAAAGAAAACTTTTCATTTTTAAAAATAGCCTGAAGCTACTTGGATTTTAGATGCAAAGATTCATTTCTCTATTTCTTTCTGGAATAACAACGTAAAAGCATGACTATCAATACACAATTACTCGAAAGAGAAAAACATACAGAAAACATTTTATATGGTATCATCACAGAAATAAAAGTTTGTACTAAAGTATCAACTACATGATTCTGGGTTAAAAAAAAAAACTAGATAAAATGTTCTGCGAGTATGATATTACTCACCGCTTTTGGGATTAGAAAACCTGAAAGAAGATTCCACAGAGAGTAAAATGCTGAAGAAATAACAGCTGCTAAATGTTGGGAAGGTGTAAGACCAACAGCCATCATGCCGTAAAAGGTGAAGTAGGTGAACGTTAAGAACATGAATACAAGATAGAGAAAAAACTTTCCTGCAACAAATAAAAAATTATCCACTTAAAACACAAATTTTATTCACGTGTAAACATCTAAAACCATTTCTGCCTTCTCTTTTTCATTTTTAAAAGAAAGCACACTTCAAAAAATTAGTATGACTCGAAGGTAAACAATTCAACTATGAATTTCAGGACACTAATCGATTTTGGATGGAAGGAGGGGTGATGGTCACTAGTTGCATCACTAAATAGTGAGGTGGATTCCAAACAATATAAAGCAATAAATATATACAAATGGAAAGCTAAAATATTACCGGGTGTCCTTTCAAAATTGATCATGAAATATGTGATTACACCAAATAGTACTGTCTGAACAGCAATGTATGGTATCTCTATAAGCCCCTGTCAATCATATTAAGCAATTACTTACTAGCAATCTGCATAAAACACCTCAGCATGGAATTAAATATTCAGTATTTTAATTACCTGGGCTGCCGCATAAGCGATTGGAGAGTACATTCCAGCAGCTTTCTCTCTATAAAACACTGTCCTTTCTATTGAAACAATTGGCTGTACAGAAGAAGAGTTATTTACCCCAAGAAACATGCATGCAGAATAAAGAGCTCCCATGACCACAAACAGCTCTTGAGTTGATTCCCTACAGAATAATAATGACAACTGTTTTATTAGTATAGGGGTTAGAGATTGATGACATCGTAAACAAACTTTGTTCTATCTTTAATTAAACAAAATATCTCAAGTAATAATCATTTTATCAAGCCTCAATTAGTCCTCTGTCTACTTAAGCAGTTCCATAAATTTTTGTATTCCAATTTTGGTCTCTTCTTTAGCTTAGTGTTATATTTTAAGACGATTCCCTTTACAATAAATGATAACAAAGAGAACAGTTACCTTTTTGAACCAACGTCCCAAAATATGGTACCAAATATCAAAGCACTTATTGTGGTGAAGTATAACCTCATGGCATTATATGCTGGACTTCTCCAGTACACAAGATTTTGTTTCCATAAGCATCGTAAAAATTGGTTAAACAAGTTTTGTGAATATATGGTGTCAAACTTCAGTGGTTCAGAGCCTGCAGGAGGATGTCCAAATTGCAAAATAGAAGATTCCACCCCCCTGAGAAAAACATTGATTAAAGAGTTTAATCATTCATCTGAAAAGAAATATTCTAATCTACCACTTGTAGCTTTAAGGTTGTAACATCATGGTTTTTTTCCCTTTCTAGAAGAAGACTCTTTTATCCGTATCATCTCTCTCCAACCTAAACTAAAAGAAAAGAATGGAAAATCGACTTCAGCAATAGCACTTAAGAAACTACAAATTAGAAGCACCTATATTGATCCGAATTCTTGTAAATGTCTGCAAAATCTTCATCAATTCTCTCTTCAGTAGCAGGTGTAGTAACCTCAAGCACCCAGGTAGCGGGATTGTAGCCACTTGGAATGGGGGGGATTCCCCTTATTCCCTGCAGAGCGGATAGGAAAACAACCACAAACCAAAAATATAAACAACAAATGAAAGCAAACTTGCATCTTGACATTTGTATTAACAATGAAATCAACACACATAAAAAGGGAATAAGAACAATTAGGCAGAGGCATTCGTGTCATGCATACTCATTCATGGATATATTAGGTAACTAGAAATGCCAGATAAAATGAAAAGCTAATCTAGACTATAAAGGTTCTCTCTCTACATATTCTCTTTCTTTCCCCTTTTCTCCTTCACAACATATTCATCACAATAGGATCTAATCCTGTGAATTAGTAATGTCTGACCTACTCTGCTCGTGGCTCCTTTTATATTAAGAAGTAACAAGAAGAATCTTCAAACTGAGGACAAGTGTACAAAATGAGATAAGTATAAGCATCTAACACGAAGAATTTTGTATTCATACAATCTAAACCTAATATTTGATGGAAAAAGCAGGACACTTCCATTTGGATAGGTTGGCGTTTGACAGCAAAGAAAGAAATTACACAATAGGAATTATCACTCATCTAACAGCAACAACAAAAACAACAATACAAAACAAAAAATTTAACCTCAACCTGAAAGTAGTCTATCATTATCTGTGACTGCACGCCAAGCTTTCCCCCATATATTACTCGTCCTCCACGTTTCATAAGAAGTAACTGGGTAGAGCAAAAACTAAGCTTTATACTCTGATAGAAGCTAGTCATCACTAGTTATCAAATCATAAAACAGGTGAAAAAGTAACTTTACTAACTTCATCAAATGCTTCAAATATATCAATACTTGGTTGATGTATGGTGCAAACCACAGTTCTTCCCGTATCAACAGTATTTCGAACAGCTCGCATAACAATAGCTGCTGCACGCGCATCAAGTCCAGAAGTAGGTTCATCCATGAAAATAATGGAAGGGTTTGCTACAAGCTCCACCGCTATTGTTAATCGTTTTCTCTGCTCAGTTGATAAGCCTGAGCTACCTGGCATACCAACCAAAGCATGTCTCAAAGTATCAAGCTCGACTAGTTTCATCACTTGTTCAACAAATTCCTGTAGAATATTTCAGTGAAAAATTGGAATAATTGCTTATAAAATAAAGGTTTGGAACTAATTCAGCACGATCAGATAGACAATGTGTTATGAAACAACTTACATGTCTTTTAGCAGTTCCAACTTCCTTTGGCAGGCGAAGAGATGAAGAAAACAAAAGCGACTCCTCAATTGTCACTTGAGGAGAATGTATATCATTTTGTTCAACATATCCTGATATTCTGGCAAATGTTTGTTGTTCTTTTGGGTAACCCGAAATTTTAATTTCCCCTTCTATGTACCCTCCGGTTTTCCTGCCAGCCAGTACGTCCATTAAAGTGGTTTTTCCAGCCCCACTAGACCCAACTAATGCTGTAAGAACACCAGGTGAGAAAACTCCGCTCACGCTTGACAAGAGCTGCAACCGAGTTTCAGGTATGCCTTGCTTGCTTAGTTCCTGTAAAAAAATTCTTTTAGAACTATTTAATGTAAATGAGATCTCTCCTATATGTGGTGGTGTGTATGTTACAATATAACATAGTGTATCAGTTGATAAAATTAGAAATTGTCAAATTACAAATCCCCCCCACCTTTGGCATATCAACAAAATAATTCACATTATGGAATGTCATTGTCAGTGGTTGAAATGGAAGAATCATTCCTTTGTTATTGTCCTCTCTTGCGGATCTGGTACGGGTATTCAATTCATAGGCCTGATTACTGGCTGAACAACCAAGTGATGGATAGTGAAACATGTTTTGTCAATACTCAATACATTATCAATCTTTGAATCTATGGACAATTACTCATGCAAAGTTTGGCCGGGTCATTACCATTTCTGGAAGAACTCTTTTCCGAGTCATCATCAGGAGGGATAACTGTTCGTGCTTTTTGAATTGCTTCATTGAAAAGTAATAGGACAAAGAAGAAAAGAGGGATTAAATAAAGATAAGCATATATCTATGACTAAAGAAATTCCCTGCCCAAAGGGAATAGTAATTAAATATTAAGAGAGAAAACATGCTCTTTAATGCAAAAATGTTGGGAAATATTATTCAAAACTTACGATTCAGATAGGCCAAGGCCACAGTGACCATGTTGTTGAGAAAAAGTGCATAGACAATTAAAACTGCAATACCAATCCAATACCAGTAGTCACCAGTTGGTAGGCTGTTTGAGTGGAGGATATTGTAGCCAACTGTGCTGTTCCCAGTTTCGGATTTCTGCAGATAGTTAACATTGTAAACCATAAATATTCTATAAAGCCTTCCCAAAACAAGATTACATGCGATGATTCACACCTTCAACTTAAGATTTTGATGAGTTGACGCGAGAGGGTATTAAAGCACTATAACCAGGTGGTAAAAAGTTTAATCCTTGTTCCACTCATTCTTCGTAATTAAATCAAGTTTTAGCACAAGGTAATCCTATGCTTTTTCCGTGCTTAACAAAAGCACAAAAGGCTATCATGTGGGAAGGTTCCTAGACATAAAAAAATCATTCTTGACAGGTTGACTTTTGGGGTAGGGTACGTATAATTCCTTGACAGTATTAACACATGAATGTAAAGTAAAAGAAAAATAAGACTAAAGTTACATGGCCAAATGGAATACCTTCATCCATCTTGAAGCAGTAAATTCATTAACTGTAATAGCACGTTGTCCATAGGTAAGGGGTGACAACCAGTAGCCCCAAATCCACCATGGTTTTATCATTCCTGAAGGAATTAATAACAGTCAAATCACTAATATTAATAGCAATGTTATGTTATTAACTTTTCTTTATGAATTTGCGGTGCTGCCTACCTTTAGGTACAATAAATCCTCCCAGTAAGAATATAAGCAGCAGTGCAGCTGATCCATATGTATTGGCAAGAACCATATCTCGTGCAATAGCAGCCATCATCCGGAAGAGACCTAATGCCATTTGATGCATTAAGAAAAGTATAAGCATGTAGCGAAAAAACCTGAAATATTTTAACAAAAAAGCAATTATTACGAGGGTTAAAAAGAAAATTCGCAACATAAAGATGTAATACAATGAAGATACCTTCCCGCTGATGGCGCAAATCCAACACTGTAATATACAACAACTGTCCATATAATAGCCTCAATAATGGAATACGGTACACGGAGAAGCCAACTGCTAACAGACCATGCCCATGCAGGATAGAATAAATTATCTCTTTGCTTATAAAATACTGGAAGCCGAGTTACCATAAGAGGCAGCTCAGAAAACCCATTAAACATCATGTGAACCAGCCCAAAAAATAGAGCAGAAAGATAAAGGCGTCCGTAAACCTCATTTGTGGGATGTAACCTTGTTCGAAGGAATACAGTACATGTGACAAATCCTACAAAAGCAACCTTTTGGCAACAAAATAATTTGATGTTAATACATATGGACCCAAAATTAAAGAAATGTAAATACATAAAAAAAATTGTTACAAAGATTTTTTTACACTACCAACCACTCAAAAATTATATATATATATATATAATTTTTAAAATAATTAATATTAAAGTCAATAAATTTATTAGTACAATTTATAGAGTACAATATTAAATAAAATTATAAAAATTTATTTACATTGTCGCTGCACATGTGCACACAAAGCAAATTACATCAATATAATTTATGATATCTGAGTTTACTGCAACTCTATTTGTATAACATTAATATTAATTTTTAGGTGTAACTAATAAGTTGTTGAATTATTTGATTTAAAAAAATTAATTGTGTCTAACTTTGCAATCTATTAGCTAAACCCTACTCTAAGGATTCAATTATAAATATTTGTATATTTTTTTAAAAACTAGTTAAAATGGTTAATTTTTCAAAATATAAAATCTTATTTGTCATAAAAATATATAAAATCTTATATAAAATTTCAAATAATTCAAGAACTTATGACTTATTTAATTTTATCATCGAACTCTATCAAAAAGATGTAAGCCGGTAAAGCATTTAATTAAGTCAATAACTATCATACATGTCATGAAAAGCAAAAAGTTCAAGTTACATGTGAGGATTGCAGTGTAATTAACTTTGATGAGTCAAATCTTAAAATAGATTTCTTTAAATGAGCGCTTATGAGTTTATCAAATTATCATGATAAGCGATAAGAATTATAGATCTCATGAAAAGCAAACAATATTTACAGTGCAAAGTGCAGCGTAACTTAGATAAGCCAGATCTTAATATTATTTCATTGAGTGGCCAATAAAATAATCAATAAAATACACTCTATATAGTTTATAGTACGAGAAATTCTTAGGTGCACCTGGAATAAGACATTTTTCTTGCTCTGTTCCATTCATTATTCGTCATGTCAGCATTGTGGGTCATTGTTGTTTCCTACATTAATGACAATTTTTTATTTTTCTAGGTACATTAATGACAATTTTTAATTTTTCTAGGTAGATTAATAACATTTTTTATTTTTTCTAGATAGATTACTGACATGGCGAATAATGAATGGAACAGAGCAAGAAAATGTCTTGCTCCAGGTGCACCTAAGAATTTCTCTTATAGTACATGTCTAAATTAGAACAAGAGACCGTGGATGGGCAACCTAGCTACGTGATGCTGTACGGAGTTATTGTATGAAGTTGAGAACAAGAGAGACTATCCACGTGATGACGTGAATCGGTCAACTGCTATATAACTACGATGACTCAATATTTTAAGGTTGGAGAAAATGTTTTTTGCCTTTTGTTTCTGCTTTTATTAATGATTACAAAATGTCACTGAATTTTTATTTTAAAAAATTTGTATAAATATAATGAAAAATATTTGTATTTTTAAAACAAGAAATTAATCAAATAAAATAAAATGATATTTTTGTAATTATAAGAAAAAATAAAAAGTATTTTCTTATATTAATTAAACATATCCTAAAATTTATGTTTAATTGTGTGAAACTATTTTCTATGTTCCTTAACAGTACTATACGATAAAAAAGTATTTAATGTTTTGAGTTTAGATTCTAAAACTCTATACTTGCGACCATATCATATGACTTTCAATTAATAAAGACTGCACTACATGCACCTATATAAGAATGATAGAATCTTTCCAATTCTGAAATGAAAAAGAGAAGGAATTCAAATAAATAGTTTAAATATGCTTAATCAAATATTCAAGAATACCTGGCAGGTCCTAAAGATATAAAGAAAGCTATGCCTTCTTATCAAAAGGATTTCTCGTTCAAAGCAAGCTTTAACGATCTCCCATCTTGCCACGGCATATTTAGTTCTAGCCAAAGCCGAAGCATGACATTCTGATTTATCATACGGATGAGTTTGCAAGGATTCCATATACCTTCCAAATTTGGAATTTCTAAAGGCTCGTGCAATCTCAGCAACAGAGACGAACTGATATGGTTTTGAAGGATCAGCCCAGTATTGTGCTTGATCCTTTTTAGAGGTCACCTGACAAAAGAAAGGATGTTAAGCAACAGTTAAGGACTTAACGGAAGCATTTGATCATGAAAACATGTGAACAATGATTACCTCCTGGAGAAAGTCTGCTATCCCCTTACGAGGTGGGAGTTGAAAACCTAATGACTGAAAAAACTCGAGTACATCTTCTCGAGGTCCTTCATATACCACGTGTCCTTCTGCCAGAAGCACCAGATCATCAAATAGCTCAAATGTTTCAGGAGCTGGCTGAAGGAGAGCCATGAGTACTGTAGCCTCCATCTGATGAACAAAATTTCTTATGCATTTTACTATCTGGAATGTAGTAGAGCTATCAAGACCAGTTGATATTTCATCCATAAATAGTGTTTTTCTTGGGCCCACAATCATTTCTCCTAAAAGATGCAATAAAAGAAGTCATTGTTTGCTGCAAATGCGCCTAAATCAGGTTCATCACCGTGTTTGAAGTCCTATAGTTCAGATGCAGTTAAAACATTCATAAAAATTGTCATTTTTGGACAATCTAGAACCTCCTAATGAATCCAAGAAGCAATATACTAACTAGTAGCTACAAACATTATTGGTAAAATATTTGCGAAAGTTCAAGCAACAATTAATGCAATAGGCTTTTCACGGCAATGTAGCTTCAACAAGTATATGTACTGTTATCCTTCTACCTTATGTTAAAAAAGAATTATAAGAGAAATCTTCATTTGATTGCCTGAATATTCAATAATACATTACAATTGTAATTTGAAAGTTGAAACTAGTTGAAACAATAACTAAATTAACATAAAGAATAAAAAGGAGGACTTGAGACAGACATTAAACAAGTACTAATAAAGATGCTGAAGACAAATGCAGCAACTCCTGAAGGAGAGAAGAAACCTGTTGTAACTCTCTTCCTTTGACCGCCAGAGACCCCTCGCAGCATATCGTTGCCAACTATTGTATCTGAACATATATCGAGACCAAGCACTTTCAAAATGTAATCTGTATTCACGCTGTGTTTTTTACCTCCAACAGAAGATGCCTGTGAAGTTAATCAAATAAATCTCACATAAGCCATCAGGATATATAGCCCAGAATACACACGTGCAGGTGCAGTCATGCCTCATGTGATTTTCATAGACTAGACATTTAGGATGATAACCTTCATAAACGCGTCAACTTCTGGACTAGGTCGTATGTTCCTTTCATGCTCTAGGCGGCCCAGTTCATTCGTATATGCTGCGAGAGTTGAGCATATTTATTGTAGAAATTTAATTGTCAAATATATAGAAAATCTTCAACATAATTAAATTAATATTTAATTACCTGCAAAACCTTCTGCACCTTGACATCTAGCACCAAAGTCCAAAGTTTCTCGTACTGTAAGTTCTGCAATGTGATCATCTGTTTGGCTAATGTATGCAGCAGTCCGTTGAACATAAAACTCATCTACTT
>PYAF01004198.1:0-18251 GCA_007407185.1 Glycine tomentella
TAGAGTCAATCTGTACCTTTCACCAACGAGCATTATGTATTTATAGACATAGTACCTGACCGTTGAGAAATTGCATTGTGCACGATCGGTTTCCTATATTTCCGGCCTCCACCTGCACGTTAGTAACCACCTGTGTGGACTGAGTCCTGAGTCCTCATTCGTTGAATCTCAATATCGGACTGTAGCTGATTGACGTATCATAACTAATTGGGCCTTAACGTAGGCCCAATTGTAACTCCGGAACACCAATTAAAAAATAATTTGATAAATTTACATTTAATTCTAAATTTTCAAATATATATTCTTTAAAGATTTTCATGTTTTACTTTGTTTTTCGCCGCATATTATGATGTTTTACTAACTATTCTTGTGATTTCATCTTACTTTATAAAAAGTATTACAAACAGTAAATTTGATATCACTTTTCAATGGATATCAATAATTTCATTCGAATAAATAATTTTAAGTAATTAGTAAAAAAATACACGTTTTTTGTACAGTAGTATTTTTGTAAAAATACATGTATAGTGACTTAAGATAAAGCAGAAAGGGTGTAAATTACTTTTAGAAAGAAAAAAGAAAAACATGTGTCCATAACAGTTTGAAGGATTATGCGGTACCTGAATTGAACAAGCATTGAATTTATGATTAGCATAGTTGAACTTTAACCCTCAAGCACTACTATTAAGTTTTAGGAAACTTGAATGTTCATCGATTTTGGACGTATATGACATTGGTAAGTGGTCATGTTGGCTCCTCTGAGTCTGAAACGTGTTCGCAAATCAGCATGCGAAATGGACAAAAAAACACATCTAGGAAACGGCACAACAGACAGTTTACTTGTAACAAAGCTATTCTTTCGAAAATTAAAATGAAATAAATAAAAACACCCAGACATTCCATGCGATACATTTGACCTTTATTCTTTTATATTAACATTAATCACTCGTAATTATCGTTTTCATGTCTATTAAACAAACGGTAATACAACGAACACGAATTTATTTAATTGAAGTAGTTGCAGAATATTAATAATTTTTACATAAAATAATTAAGATTGGACAATTGGTGGTACATAGAGTAGTACTATGGAAAAATAAAAATAGCAGTAATCCGTGATTAGAAAGTGAATAGAGCGGTTGGGGGAGTTGAAAGAAATTGAATGCTGCCGGCCTACGATTCATTGCGGGTGCGAGGTGACACCTCCTTTTCTATGGAAAAAAGAAAAGCAAATTAAACTTCATTCCGATTTTGCCCATGCTTAAGGACCTTTAATTTGAAATAAGCAAGGGCGTGTTGGTACCTTAGACAATTCATCTGAAGAATATAGAAATGGAAGAGGGGGAGATTGGGACCCGCGAAATGGACCATTATTAGGCCCAGTCTCAGGTTGCAATTGCTAATTTTGATGCCCGAAACGCAACTAACTACGTATGAGGAAATATCAAGTCAAAAGTACTGTGGAAGTAGAATTTATGTGATTCAAGTGCAGTAGCGGTGCAATGCAACAAACAGCATAATACTACTATTGTTTGTTTCTTTTCTTTTACTTTAATGGGCAACATCATAACATAGAACAAACCCTCTTATCTTGAAAACAATGGCCACCTCTCAGGGTGGTAACAGTTACAGAAATGGCAGAACCTCTCTCAAACCTCACGTCAAGTCAAAGCCTACGCAACAACGCCGTAATAGCACCGGCTCCGTCAACGGCAAGGAACACGCTGCTGGTAAAGCTTTTGCATCCTCTCTCTCTTTGAGATCTTCGTTTCCTATTTTCCCTTCTTTTTTTTTATTTGTATGCATTTTCTGTTCCGTGATCGATAATTGTCAGTTGCGCGTTAATTCCGTGATTGTTTGATAAGTTCGAATTCCTAGTTAGGAATGAATTGTTTTCTTCTTCTGGAGGAAAACAAATATTTCAGGATCCGTTTATTTGGTACGAGAAATCCGTAAATAAATGCATGAACAGACGCGCGAGTGGTGTTTATTGAAGCTTAATTAAAAGTAATGTTGTTTTCTGACTTTGGTTTGGTCCTAACATCCACGTGCTTATTATGTTTGGGTGAAGTTCCCGGAAGAGTTAGAGTTGCTGTTAGATTGCGGCCACGGAATGCAGAGGAATCAGTGGCGGATGCTGACTTTGCTGACTGTGTTGAACTGCAGCCAGAGGTATGGTAAATATATCCTGTAACTTAACATCTTGTTGTTTGTTTGAGAACTATCTTCTGGCTGCTGTTTGTATCTTTATGCGGTTGTTGGATTGTTAATCGCACTCGTTTGTCTGGCTCTATTGCAGCTCAAGAGGTTGAAACTTCGGAAAAACAATTGGGATGCAGATACTTATGAATTTGATGAGGTCCTCACCGAATTTTCATCACAAAAACGTGTTTATGAAGTTGTGGCCAGACCTGTTGTGGAGGTGGGTATTCATCCACCAGTGTTTTGGGTTTAAGCTCTAGTTATTTGTTAATCAGGTCCATTGATGTGTGAGGGTGCATGATCTCTGGCAGAAATTTAATTGCATTTTTTTATATCAAATTGATCGAATATGCTTTCATGTTCAGCAATTAAAAGCTAGTTTTAGTGATGCGGGTTAACCATGTGACTTCTTGCTTGGGTTTCCCTACTTTTTCGAGCTCATCATTATAGATTTTCTCAAGAATCAATCCTAAAGCTTTACATTTATTTTGGTGCATGTATTTTATCACCGGAAAATTTGGAATAGTATTCATATTAAAACAAATATGAATTTGGGAAACTATGCTTTTACTGTGGAACTTCCTTTTATTTCATAATGACCGACTTTGACCTTCTGCAGAGTGTACTGGATGGCTACAATGGGACAATTATGGCGTATGGGCAGACTGGTACTGGTAAGACTTATACGCTTGGACGACTTGGAGAGGAAGACAATGCTGCACGTGGAATAATGGTGCGGGCCATGGAGGATATTCTGGCCGATGTTTCTTTGGAAACTGATTCAGTCTTAGTCTCTTATTTGCAGGTACTTTGCAATGAAATAGATTTTGGTATATCTTTCTAATTTAGTTTCAATGTCTATGATGTATGATGTTTCTTAATTTCATTGTTCAGCTTTATATGGAGACTATACAAGATCTGCTTGACCCTGCCAATGATAACATAACCATCGTAGAAGATCCCAAAACTGGTGATGTTTCATTACCTGGAGCTAGCCTAGTTGACATTAGGGACAAGCAGAGTTTTGTAGAACTATTAAGATTAGGAGAGGCTCAACGCTTTGCTGCAAATACAAAACTGAATACAGAATCTTCTCGAAGTCATGCTATTCTGATGGTAAATCGTTTTGCATATCTTGCTTATGGGGCTCATGTTACTGTCTTAGGAGTTATTGTTCACTGTTCAATATTCCTATTTTTAATGTTGTTGGAGGATTGAATATAACCTTGATATAGGTGCATGTAAAGAGATCCGTGAAAGGAAGAGATGCTGCTCTTTCAAGTGAAAATGGCAATCATCCATACATGGTTAAATCAATAAAGCCACCTCTTGTTCGGAAAGGCAAGTTGGTTGTTGTAGATCTTGCTGGTTCAGAGCGAATTGACAAGTCAGGTAAGTACATTGATTTAGTAAAGTGAATTTTTTTTATCTCTCCATATTCATCTGTTTTTAGTGGCTTTAAATCATCAGAGGCTTTACTTTCAGGAAACAATCCATATTTCTCTCCCATCTTTTCCTTTACATTTTATACATCTTGATATACAAATGCTTTGAGGCAATATGAAATCTTTCAAATTGCTGATTGATATAATTCAAACTTCCATGCTCAAGGTAAATATTGATTACCTAAGATGGAAAGCTATACAGTTCTGGTTCTGCTATTTTCTTGTTTTATTGTTATAAAAATGGCAAAAGGTTATCAGGGTTGAATGCTTGGAATTTGGAAAGCAAATATGAAATCTTGTCAAAGTAAAACTTGAATGGCATACTTAAGAACTAAGCCTGGTAAAATCACCAGTTGCCAGTAACCTATTAGTTAGGCGATCAGGCTTGTTTTGCTTGGTACAACATCTATGCTGCTTAATGAGATCATTACATTATTTGTGTCTTAATAGGAAGTGAAGGACAAACATTAGAGGAAGCCAAATCTATCAATCTGTCCTTGAGTGCATTGGGCAAGTGTATTAATGCACTTGCAGAGAATAGTGCACATGTGCCATTTCGTGACTCAAAGCTTACTAGATTGCTACGTGATTCATTTGGAGGTAAGATTTAGTGAGTATAAGAATTCATATTTTATCTTTGTTCATTTATTTTTTACTATAAAGCAGTAAGATTCTCAATTATGGCATGCTATGTAGTGGATGCTCACAGGCAAAACACTCTGGTAATCTGGATCAGTCACATTTTTCTGCATGGAGGAATAAAAAGATGCCCCAATAAATAAAGAATTATTCCAGGAGTCATTCAATTTGTACATAGGGAACACATGGTGAAGCTTGGGACACTGTGGGTGTAGTAATCTGACATTTAAGAATAAATTCCTGACTCACAGTTAATGCTTGTATTACTTGCAGATAAATCTTTAAAAAGGGTTTGTGTAATGTCTCATAAGTCACCTTTTTTGAAGTACCATTGATATTAGAGGGAAATCTTAGGTTAGAAAATTCATAGATAAATCATTCCTTTCTAGATTAGAGATGTTACTACGAAATACATATTTTGTTAAAGTTGTCAATCATCTTTAAATTTTATGAATCACATCTGTGTGGTGTACGTTTCTTGACATCTAAAAGTTTTAACAGGTACAGCAAGAACTTCACTAGTAATCACTATTGGGCCATCTCCACGGCATAGGGGAGAGACTGCCAGTACTATAATGTTTGGACAGAGGGTAGGTTCCAAATTCAGTACTATTTTCTTGTTTCTCCCCCTACTTTTAAGATTATGGTAGCTGCTGAAATTCCCTATTTTCCTTTTGTTGGTTGGCTTGACCTCCTATTCTGCAATTAAAATTTATGCCCTCCCAGGCAATTTATATGACTTGTGAGAATATTGCATAGAATAATAAATGACTGGGTGCCTTGTAACCATTATGAAAATGCTGAACATTTGTGCCTCTTGTAGGCTATGAAGGTGGAAAACATGGTAAAGCTAAAGGAGGAATTTGATTACAAAAGCTTATCTAGGAGGTTAGACATAGAATTAGATAAACTCATTGTGGAGCATGAAAGGCAGCAGAAGGCATTTGAGGATGAGATTGAAAGGTTAGCCACTGAAGCACAACATCGGATATCTGAGGCTGAAAGAAACTATGTCGATTCATTGGAGGTTGGTTCCATATCAATTTTATATATCTATGTTATTAGTATTGCGGTTTGTATGAAAGATTTTCTCTAACACAGTATCCAATTACATAGTTTCTGCTACAGTGAATCCATAGTATCTGATTTAATTAGTGTGTTTGGATGGACGTTGGCAAAATTGATTTTGAATGGAATTGATTTTGGTTAAAATTGATTTTGAAGTGATATGGTTTATGTTTGGATGTTATATTATAAAATCAAGTTAGGAGTAAAATTTAATACAAAATTTTGGATCCAACATAGAAGCTACTTAAGTTGCTTCAACCCAAAATCAATTCTAAATTATTCTCCAACGTGAAACCAAACATGTGGAAATGTATCCAAAATCAATTCAGGACTTAGAATCAATTCCCCAACGCCAAACCAAACACGCACTTAGTCTTTGGAGATTATATTGCCCATATTGACAAAATATGTTATTGATTTGATGTTGATGATTTCCTGGGGAAAATGTTCTGATACTCATTTTCCTTTCTCAGAAGGAGAGATCAAAATATCAGAAAGACTATATGGAGTCAATTAAGAAGCTTGAAGAGCAGTTTGTGATGAATCAACAAAAGAATGAGGAATATCATATGAAATTGAGTGGAGAGGTAGTGGTTTTTACTATACTATATTTGTCTCAAGCTTATTGCAATAGTTAAAAATTACTAAGAACTGCAGAGTAGAGGACAATTTCTCTGGAAAACATAAAAGGAGGACAGATATGACTTGGGGAAAAAGTATCATGTAAAGTTAAATCAGGATAAGGACTTCTGTAGCCTAACTTGTTAATTTAATGATTTTTTCCCAGTGAGTTTTTTATATGAATTTGTCACTTGAGTTATGCTTGGGGGATTTTTTTTCCTCATAGATTTAAGGACTTAAAATATTCCAATGAAGCCTAACTAAACTGCAATTTGTGATTTTGAAAACAACTAATATTATCTCCATATGAAATAGTAAAGTTTTCCCATTTAGTTATTCGGGATTTTCTTCAATTGAGCATTGTGGTTCACTGGAATTATCTTTTCCTAGATTCCCAGAGTGTCTGCTGAGGAACTGGCTGATTTGAAAAAAATGCTTCAGAAAGAGACTCATCTAAGAAAAGCTGCTGAAGGGGAAGTAAACAATCTGAAGATTCAAGTGGCTGAACTAAAAAAGTCAGAGGTTTGTTTTCGTGCCTCCAATGTTTATATTTTTCATTTGCATGTCCTCTTCTCTCCTTGTTGGTATCTGGATTAATTTTATACTGAAATGCTTATTGTAATAGGCATCAGGAAAGTCAGAGATCTTAAAACTTCATAACATGTTGGAAGATAAGGAACGTCAAAAAGAGAAACTTGAAGGAGAAATAGCAATATTACAAAGTCAATTGTTGCAGTTAAGTCTTGAAGCTGATGAGGTAAGCTGTATCAAAAGTGTACAAATGCCTCAGTTATTTGGCTTTTATCTAGCAGATGTTTCATAAAAAGATTAGCACTTTTGCATTATTATTTTTCTTCCCTCTCATGGTTTTCAATGTGGAGAACTTTTGAATTTTTTGAATTTAACTAGTTAGTCAATTATGCATTTATTTGCCATGCATATTCATTTTGATTCACACTAAAAATCTGATCTCATTCCCAAAGTTTTTATTTTTTTGTAACAAAAAATGACCTAATATTTTTGTCCTCTTTACTTTCTAAATGAGAAATTAAGCCAATTTTTAAGAGGAAGAAATTAGTTTACAAGTTTTTCTTTGAAATCCAGCAACTGAAATTAGTAAATTATAGTACTATTTAATATCTTCAATTCAGCTTGTGCTAGATATGACTATGTCAAAAAGTGTCTATCTCCTTTTTTTTGCCTATTTTTGCTCGGAAATCATATTTTTGCCATTGGGATTATGGGAGGCCATGGCAACTTCAGGCACTTGACTTTGGGCTATATTTTTAGTAGGCTGAACCTGAAGGCTAACATGTTGGTTTCCTCCTCTGTCATAAGTCATGATTTATGTCCATTTTCATCTGTGGGAAGACTATTCATTGGTTTATGGACCAATAAAGAAGCCATGAATGAACTGTTTGTGTCCCTATGATAGCTATCTACTGGAAACATGTACATTGATATTGCAGAAAAAGTTGATAATGCAGAATGTGAATGTAACTAGGTGAAAAACTTTAGCATAGTTTACCCCCCAACCCGTTTTTCACCAGCAGGTTTCATTTCTTTCTTTGATGGTGGAATTGGAAAATTGACCAGCTTAAATAAAATTGTATTGAGACCATGTAAATGAAAGCAAACCAACGTTGTTGTTCTTTGCCATTTTTTTATCATTATGTACACTTGTGAATTTTCATGTATGATCCTGTGCTGGAATTATATTTTGGCTGATCTAACTTAAATTGATCCTGTAGACAAGACAACAACTTAACAGAGGTGGGTTTGAAAAAGAAATCGGTGGTCTTAATTCTCTCACTTCTCAAGTTAAGCATCAACAGCAAGCTTCAGGAAATGGAGAGAAACCCTCAATAGCCAAGCTCTTTGAGCAAGGTAGTAATTAATTAGAATATATCGTTTGTGTTGACACCACTTATATTTTGTTAATGAGGAATGATAGTGATACTCTTTCTGACACTCTCTTTGATTTACTGAAATTTATTGGAAATCACCAATTTTGGTGAATCTCACTTCTCACTTAATGATTTTCTCTGTTGATTTAGAAGTGTGACCCACCAAAATTTGTGATTTTTAATAAATTTAAGCCAATCAAAGAAAGTGTTAGAAAATGTCACTAGCATTCCTCCTTTGTTAATACTTAATAGATTATTGTGTCTATTTTGGACTTATTTCTTCCTGATAAAATAAATATTTTTACAGTGGGATTGCAGAAAATTTTGTCTTTGGTTGAAGCAGAAGATGCTGATGTGCGAATCCATGCTGTGAAAGTTGTAGCAAATCTAGCTGCTGAAGGTTGTTTTACGTGTTTTTTTTCCTCATCATGCAAATGAATGGGGGAAAAAGTGAAAAAATAATGACCTGTAAATTATTTGATTTGGAGTTAATGAATCTGTGAATATTTGTTAAAAACAAATATCAGCACAAAATCATATTAAATCTTCTTTTCCTTGTTCCTCCTTTGATACATATCATATATTTGGCTTGGTTTATTAATGCACTTATTCAAAGAAGGAAAGCATCTCCTTCTCAACTATGTTTAATTTATAGAACTTGGTGTTATTAGACTCATTGGCCCTAACATCTATCCAACTTATTACAGAAACAAATCAAGGGAAAATTGTGGAAGCCGGAGGGCTCACATCCTTGCTCAACCTGCTTAAGAGCTCACAAGATGAGACCATACATAGGGTTGCTGCAGGTGCAATTGCAAACTTGGCAATGAATGGTAAACTTGTGTTTCCTTTTCTTTTCAACTAGTATTTTTATGAAATAAAAATATTTATTACTTACTTATCTTTTTCCCCGGCCTCTGCACCTTTATTTTGTCTTAACAGAAACCAACCAAGAACTCATTATGGCCCAAGGGGGCATTAGTTTGCTGTCAATGACTGCAGCCAATGCTGAAGATCCTCAAACCCTTCGAATGGTTGCAGGAGCCATTGCTAATCTTTGCGGCAATGGTAAGCTGCTGATCTTATTGTATTTTTAAATTGTTTTTAGATTGCAATCAATCTCAGAGACTCATTAATTATGAAAGATCCTTCTGGTCTGGTGAGGGGTAGGATAAGAATCATGGACAACAAATTTGTTGAGCCACCTGCTTTACTGCCCGTTTCCATATTTTGAATGAGTAATACGACAAAATATAGAACAAATAATTTGCTTTATTCTACCTATAGATTATACAACCATACTTCATTGTCGGTATCTTCTTGTAAAACTTCCCTCTTAGTTAATATGCCTGTTTTTGAAAGGAGTATGAATTTATGAAGCCATCTGTTGAACAAATATATTTCAATAATTAGAATCACTGTCAAACAAAATCTTTGAATGTTACATGAATAAGCCATATTTTTTAAAATCCAGCTGCTTGTCTTCTATAATATTTTTTGCCCTAGTTATGCCTGGTGAATGCTTTTAAATTTTCATGTTGAAGAGTAAAGGAAAAAGAAATGTATGTTTGGTTGCCTATTTTGAAAATGTCATACAGATGCTTTGTGAAGGATCTCATTAGGCTGCTGTGCTGGATATAGTTAAGTATATTGATCTGTGGAGGCTGGAAGTAATTCTAGTCTAGGCATCATTTACTTGAATCAGAATAGCCTCCTGCCACTAAAAGTTTGGTGTCCCTGCACGTAGATAAACTACAAACAAAACTAAGGTCCGAAGGTGGTATCAAGGCACTGCTGGGAATGGTAAGATGCAGACATCCTGATGTACATGCACAAGTTGCTCGTGGAATAGCAAATTTTGCAAAGTGCGAGTCAAGAGCATCTAGTCAAGGTAACCTATGTAAGCAGCTTGCTAAGTCACATATTTTCATTTTGATAACGTTAATGTGTTCATTGAAATGAGACTTTTGCACTTAACCGCAATGAAAGCTGTTTAGGCCGGGTTTAGATGTTGAAGCAGATTTTCCCACATTGGTTGTTCTGAACCAACTAGAAATATGAAAAAACAATATTATCTCAGATGACCAAATTTTGCAAGGCTGATCACAATATATACATGTTAGGGAATTGTTCTAACTTTGGAATTACGGGCTACAAATCTGGCCCAATTACAAGAAATAAGGGAATTTGTCCAAATTATAATAGACATGCTGCAACTAAAATGATACAGATTCCTCCCTTCTCATTCGTCCATTACTTCCGTATTTCACTTTTCATTGTTGCACCTTGTCATATTTTGGCCTTGCAAAATCGTGCTCCATCGAGTATCTATATTGCCTGAGTTAAAGTTTTGCCACATTGTATAGGAACAAAGAGTGGAAGGTCTTTCCTTATTGAGGATGGTGCCCTTCCATGGATTGTTCAAAATGCAAACAACGAAGCTGCATCAGTTAGGCGTCATATTGAACTTGCACTCTGTCACTTGGCACAACATGGTAAGTACTAAGTAAACTCTACCTGTGAACTAGAAACTAAACTTTCACTGGGGTATGGCCGTAAGAGCCTCTGATTGATGCATTCCAGAAATAAATGCAAGAGACATGATTAGTGGGGGTGCATTGTGGGAGCTAGTTCGTATCTCCCGAGATTGTTCAAGAGAAGACATAAAGACTCTTGCACATCGAACACTAGTCTCCAGCCCCACTTTCCAAGCTGAAATGAGGCGTTTGCGGGTAAATTACTGAAGAATTCTGTAGAGTAAACTAAAGTGAGCTGAAAGATCCGAAGACAAACAAGACTTTTCAATATGTATACTCTATAAGTACTCAAGCAGGAAGGCTTTGTTCAGTGTTCTAGCTGAAATTCTAAACGAGAGTAAATGCGTAAGTGAGTTCTTGTATGTGGTTGATCCATCAACGAATGGCCATAATTTAATCAAGTCAAAGTGGTGTCTTTCTTTCCGCTTGCTAGTGTCCAGCAACTGGGATGTAAATTGATTTGTATATTAAATAAATAGAGGTAAGGGTAGCGAAAGTTTTGAATTTCTTCCATGCAATAGCTTGTTGCCATTCATAGGGACAATTGTTGATTTGTTGATTGGTGATATTATTTGAATTGTTTTAACATAATTCTGTTTGTTAAAAAGTGTGGACCCCGTGAGCATTTATTTTTTCATAACGAGTTGCGAAATTCAATGTATTATTATACTATTTAATGCCTTTGATAATTTGGGATGACTTGAGTTGGTATGACAATAAAGGCATATGCGCCTCGAACATATTTTGGTCTCACAAAAGACAATGAAAAAGCAGTCTTTTAGGTAATATACTATCCTGTTAAAGAAAGGTAATATATTATTATGGGTAAATTACCCTCATACTTTTTGAGATTTAATAAAATTTCATTAATACTCTTATCTTCTACTATAATCTGACAAAATATTCCTTAATTTATACAGCAATATAATGTCGTATACTTGTATATTCCCTTTTCATTAATATAGACTGCCTGATTTCTTGTGTAGTTATATAGATTGAGAGGTCATAATAATATAAAAATTAAAAAGAAAAAGGATATCAAATATTTCTTTTCTCAAAGTAAAAATTATATCAAATATAAATCTCATGAAAATATGAATATAATTTGTCATGTTAGTGGATAATAATATCTGGCTCGGGACCGTGCCTGCCTTAATCAGATTGTTGTCTGAACTTGATATTTGTTCACACTACAGAAGGGTTTGCATCTGAATTTGATTGGTCATTGCCAAAATCAAATTTGGTCCAATGGATGTTGAGATAACAAGGAAAATATGTATACATAATATTACTATTGTTGTCAAATGGGCAAAGATATAAGGAAGACGTTGATGATCCTCAACCTGAGCGCAGTAGTCTATTGTTAGTCTATTAGATGGTATGATAGACTAACAGGAGCTGTGATATGTCTCATCTGACAGCTGGTTAGCTTTAGTATCATTATAATACGATCAATTGAGGGAGAAAAATTATCAATCAGAACAAAATACATCCCTTTATAAAAGGAAACATCGTTTTCAAATTAATCACTTGTTATAATAGCCTATGGTATACAAAAATTAATTCTTGTTAATTATTTTGTCTTTACATAATAGTTTTACATTAAAATCATGCATGTTAGTTCATGCGCAGGATTTAGGCATATGTGCATCCTTCTGTGGTTCTATCCCTATGTATTGAAAAGAACAAGGGGAAAAACGCAAGGCCCGTGATATACATTTGGTCAATCTAGTGCGGGAAGTCAGCCAGATTTCACGTAGTTATTATTTATTTATTTCGCGGGCTGCGTATTTTATTACAAGTTTTAAAATAGTGAATGATAAAAAAATCAAAGTAAGAAACAGTTTCTTTTCATGTCTTCTTTGTCTCCATTAAAACAACTAGTTGATTGGCCCCTCAATGTGGTTACCTTAGTAGTTAGGGATGCAATAATTAATAGATCCCTATAGATGAATTGTGATACCCGGGCACTGTTAAATGCTACTGTTAATATGTTTACTGTAACATCAGGGTTTAGATTATTTTTTAAGATTATAATTTAACTGAAAACAAAATATTGAACTTACTTCTATTTAAATTTATTTGATAATTTTATTTTAATAAAAAATTATAATCTCAATATAGGAGATAATGTTAATAATAAATAACTTTAGAGTTTATAATTAAAAATAATAATACATTTTTAACTCACTTTTATTTTCTTTTTTTTATTTCTAATAATTGATTAGTTTAAGTATAAAATTAATTATTACAAATAAAATTTTATTTATAGTTGAATATATAAATTAATTTCTCTTACAAATATACACTAATATTATCTCTTCTCTAATGCTTTTTGAATTAGGAGTGAAATAGAGATGGAGGAAATAGGCATGGCAACGAGGTGGAACGGGGGTGGATATTGCATTCCCCGCCCCTGACTCAAAAATCGCTCCCTGTTCTCGCCCCCAATCCCCGTCGGATTTTAAAACCCATCCTCATTCTCGTCCCCGCTAGGGGTCAGGTTTTTCCCGTCCCCCTCCCGCTATGTAATTAAATTTTAAAAAATAATATAGTTTTTTTATTAAAAAATCAGACGAAAAACTAATTACATAACAAAAAAAATAATAACAAATCCACATTTAAAATATGAGATCATAATTTAAAAATTACAAAGCAAAATCAATCAATTCAATTAAAAAAATTAGAAAATAATATATTTTTATTTTTATTTTTTAATATTATTTATTACGGGGTGCACCGGCGGATCCACTTGTATTTGAGGGTGGGCAACTGCACCCCCTCATTTCAATAAAACCACTAGTATTTGTTCTAAAATATTATATTTACATCCCATAATTTTATATTTTGCACCCTCTAATTTTATGTATTTGAAATTCCTTATCTATTCACATGTAAGAATAAGTAAATATACCATCTTATTTTAATAAAATGTAAAAAAATATCATATTTTGCATCCCATAATTTTATATTTTGAACCCCTTAATTTTATGTATTTGAATCTCCTTATCAGTTTACATGTAAGAGTAAATAAATGCACCATCTTTTTTAATAAAATGCAAATATTTATGTTAAAACTTCATATTTTATTTATCTTATCTTCGTATTTGAATCCAACTATTCCATATAATAATGACAATTATCAATTTTTATTTTTTAAATAAATTGCCCCCACTGATCCAAGGTCCTAAATCCGCCACTGACGGGGTGGAGACGGGGACGGGGGCGGGTGTCAGTAATCCCATACCCGCCCCCGCTTTTGACTATCGGGAAAATCCGAACCCGATAAACTTGATTTTTTCCCGTTAAAATCAGGGCGGATTCGGGCAGATATCTATGGGTTCAGGTCTTGTTGCCATGCCTAGAAGGAAAGTAGTTAGAAGGATACAAATATAACAGAAATACGCAAAAGATATGTTGTTGAGATAAATAAAATTTAAAAGGAAAAAGTGGAGAAATTTCTCTTCACTTATATAAGTTTAAATGATTTAAAAAATTATATGAAAAATCATAATAATTAAGAATTTTATTTTTTGGAAAGTTGATGTTAGTTGTTAATTTTTTAGTTTTATTAGTAGGAAGGATTAGAAAGCATGACTTCTCCCTCCTCTCCTTTAAAAGAAAAAAAAATGGAGAAATCTCTCTTTACTTATATAAATATAAATAATTTAGAAATATGAAAAAATTATAATAATTATTTTTTTAATCTGTTGTTTTTCTTAATGTAAAACTTTTTATTATTTTTAAGAAATTAAAACAAAAAAATTAAAAATAAAAATATTATTTCCCTTACATATCAAGTTAAAAAAAGATTTGGTCGTAGGTTTATAAAATAACTTACTTCCTTCTTTTGTTTTAAACAAATGACGGAAACTTAATATTTTATTTATATATTTTTATTTTCTCTCATTCCATTAATTTCTCCTCAAACAGAGATAGCTAGTAAGTCACTTTGCAACTAATTTAAATAAAAAAATTTGATTTTTTGACACCCACAAATTTTAAATGCTTAGTTGACATTTGTTTTTATCTCTTTCTTCTTATCAAATTATATTACATATTATGCTTATATTTCTCTCTCTTTTTTTCTCTTTCTCTCTTAAGTTGTACGTCAATTAGCATTGGGTGTAAAAAAATCCTTTTTCTTTAAACAATATCCCAAAACAATTAAGATAACCGGACCAAAAGAAAAGATATGTTTTCCTTTCCTTGAAGAGAGAAAAAAAAGTAATTAGATCAGAACAAAGAGAGGGTTCCAGCATAATTTGGATAGAGACCTGAAAGCAGTGGTAAGAGAATAGAGGCGCAACAAGGACAAATAATTGGTTTAGATTAGACAAGCCAGCCTTTTTTAGGGGAGAGTTGAAGTGAGTTTCGGTGCATGGAATGGAATCTTATTCTTAACGGGGTTTGGCTTCAACTTGAGCCTTGAGATGAGGTGAGAGGGTTTCAACATGAACGTCAGAGAGAGAGACAACAAGGGCGTGAAGGAGACAGGCTATATAACGTTCGGGAACCTTGTTGTCTTGGTTATCGTTGCCTTTTTAATGAAAGCGTGGGTGAATGCCTCGAAAAAGAGCTCTGATCAGACCCTGCATGTGTGAACCAGTTGCCAAATTTTCATGTTTATCTTCTAGTTCTACTTCTACTATGTACGAGTACGATGTACTCTAACGAAAAACAATTATCACTAAAATAATGATTTCTTTTCTTTAGTCAAAATGTTAACAAGCATCTGACCATATTGGTTAAAGAATTTTAAATAGAAATAATTTTATTGAAATAAGAAAAATTATGTTAATTTATAATTTTTTATGCTTATATATATATATATATAAGTTAAATAATAAATAATTTTTTCTTTTAATTTATTAACCCATGTCTATCAATGCCCTAAAGAGCTTATGACCCTTTTCTTTATCATAGGTGCATAAGCTAAGATGTTGTTAAAGAAATATTTTTTATAAAAAGAATTTATCACGTAAAAACTACAAAGAAATTATATGAAAAAATATTCTATTTTTATCTTGTCAACTTATATCATGCATGAGATAAATCATAAAAGAATCGATAGAAATAAATTTCCTTAGAATCTGAATGAGATGTTGTAAGAATATATATGGAAGTTAATTATCACTTAATTAATATCTTACATTAAACCCTAATATTTTTATTCAATGAAGACAATTACAATATATGTTTTTAATTTTAATATATTAAAATACTTTTTATATTTTAATTCGAATTTGAATAACCTAACTAAGATCATATATACATATGATCTTTATCAAGTGCAATTCGTCAAGAAACCACTACCGCTATTCACTAAATATCCATCACCCAGTGCGCGCATATGTATCAATATATCTACCTGTTAGGGTCGCTGAACCATAACCTCAAACTGAAACAACAAAAAGACGTAGTTACCTTTCAATTCAGAAATATGAGCAACCCAAAACGCTGTTCTTCGGTTTCTAAACCTGATGGATGCGCCCACGTATAGCAAGGAATAAAAAAGAACGAGAACAAGGAATGCAACGAATACCAACCTGCAAATGCGAGTTTTCAAACACTTACATTAAGTGTTCGATCGAAGACACGACATGCAGTAGTACTAGAGAACCAGAACTTGGTGGTCGATCGATAATATATATCTCTTCCTCCTCATTCTCCTTTGCATTCGTCCTCGTACTACTAGTCTACTACTGCATTGATTGACTCATGAATAGAATAAAACTCGGCAAGGATTCATCCATGAATTTAATTACAGTCTGAAATACACGTAAACATATGCCAACTGACTCACCTAGGAATCAAACCAAAACGACAAAGAAAGAAATACTGATACTCCTAATTAAAGAAGCGAATAGAATAGCTGAACGGCAGCACGTTGGTTGGTTCAACTTAACATGGATTACTATTCATTCCCTACAAGCTAGCTTTTTCGTAACACGAGAGTTTGGTGAATCTCTTGCTATGTAGTAGTACGTACCCGAGGCACCCCAAAAAGCTAAAAACAAAAAGGAAATTAACCAGGCAACAGCGATTGATAGATAGGTAGATAGATATAGATAGCATTTCACTTACACCAATGAAATGATCCACAGTCACAGTGTTACTTTTACATCAGTAAGGAGAGCGACCCGTTGCCCAGAAAGTCTCGGACGGCATCTGAACCGAATTCAGAAGATTGGGATTCAAACCATGGAAAAGAGGCACAGTGGAATCCCCCATAAGCTGCTGAGATGGCTGCGGTTGACCAACGCCACCGCCACCGCCCGGTGACCCAATCGATCCTCCTCCCTGAAGCGCCATCGAAGGGTCTTCATCTTCCAAAGGAAGCCTCTCATACGCAGCGTTGCTAAACGAAGCTGACATGATAACCACAGGCCCCGAAGCAATTAGTGCGCCAGCCACGCTTCCTCCAACGACTTGGCCTTGTCCTCCGGCGAGGTATATGGTCAAACCGGAGGCTGCAGGCGGCGCAGGCGGTGGCAGGAAGGACCCGGCCAAGGACAAGATCTCGAACCTTCCGTGGAGAGTGACGACGGCGCCGGAAGAAGCCGGTTGCCTCAGGGTGACGTTGGTGACGGTTCCGGTGCCGCTCATGATGCAAACCCCTCTCTGGCGGCGGCGGGCGAAGGCGGAGACGCTATCGACGATGTCACAGCCGTCGGCGACTTCCATGACGTGGGTTTTGAGGGCGTTGGCGCTGTCGCGCGTGATGATGATGGGGGGTTTGGGCTTGTTCTTGGATCCGGCGGGTCTTCCGCGAGGTCTTCTTGAAATTTCGGTTTCGCCGGAGCCAGCACCTCCACCTTCTTTGCCATCGCTGCTGTTGTTGTTGTTGTTGTTGTTTTCTTCTTGTTCCCTTCTGTGTGCGAGGTTTAGGCCTCCGCTGCTTCCGCTTTGCTCGTCTTCTTGTAAGGAGTGGAACTGGTGTTGTTGCTGGTGGAGGTGGAGATCTCTTCCTGCGTGGAAAGGAGGGGGAAGAGAATGACCGTGTGCTGTAATAGGATCCATTTCTTCTTCTCTATTTCTATCTATGAATATCTCAACCTGATTGCCTCTCTCTTTCCTTTGCAATATACAACAAGTACACAAAGTGAATTATATATATTCAATTGCCGAATTCCAATAGATGAGACACTATATATGTGTAATTGGAGCTGCAGTGAGAGTTTGCAATAATTTCAAGTTATGCAAGCAGAGTACTACTAGTCATGAAAGGTAGGAAGACAAGATATGGAGGGTGTGAAAATTGAAGTTCCTGAGAGGAAAAACAAAGTAGAATATGATGTTGTCTGATGGGTTAGGGTTAGATTTAGAAAATAGATCTAAGGTTTCGGTAAGACTGCAAGCTTATGGGCGGTGCATGGTCCCTACCTCTGCACTACACTTATTTTTAATTTTTTTTATTAGAGCCCTTAATTATAATCATATATTTTACTTTCTTATAATTTATTTTCATCACATTTTTTTAAGATAAACATATTTTTAGTCCATCAAAACTACAGTCTATCTTCTTTAAATCCTAAATTAAAAGTGATATCTTTTCTTTCAAGTTCACAAAATATTTTTTAACCCCTTCTAATTTATATTTTACGGCAATTTATGATGATTTTTATCACAAAAATGAGTAAAGAATATATTAAAAATTTGAGGAATGAAAAAATTAAATTTTAATTTAAAGATTAAAAATATATTTAAGTTCTTTTTCATCTCTTTAAATTTTTTTATCATATTATATATTATATTTAGTATTTTTCTATTTTTTTCTTTTTCTCTTAACTGAATAATGTCAAGATATCCATGTTTATTTTTTTCTACTT
>PYAF01004198.1:18351-47410 GCA_007407185.1 Glycine tomentella
GTTTATTTTTTTCTACTTCTATTCAGTTTTTTAACAAAAGGGCAGTTGATTTTATTTTTTTTACATAATGGAAAGTTGATTTAGTGATGCTTGCTTTACTTTCTTTAAATAAAATTTCAATTCAAAATTTTTGTATCACTTTTAAATTAAAAGAGATAATTATAAATCACAAATACTTTTTGAAAGTTTTTTTATTGAAAATATAAAACATTTTTCAGTAGAAACTTATATCAGTGTATTTTGATTTCTATATTTTTTTTAGTATCTACTTTGATAAAAAAAAAAAAAAAAAAAAGTCTTCAAAATTTATAATTTTTTTTAGTAATTATTCAAGCAGGCAAAATTATGTTAACTACAAAAACTCATGACTAGGTTCAATAGACACTTATATCAGTTTATATTAATTAGGGGGAAGAATTACACCATGCATCTATTAACTGTATAATTTTATCTCAAAATCTATCGTGAAGTCAAAACTTCCTATTATATATAAATCATATTTACATATTTTTTTATTAATATAAAACTATATGTAATATCTCATTTATATATATCAAAATTAATGTATGTAATATAATTTGAAAATATTTGAATATATGAATAACTTTTTGTCATTATTTAATTTTGATAAAATTAAGTTGAATTAAAGGTGTTGTTGATGTTGTTGGTGATGTTGTTGTTGATTTAATTTTGATAAAATTTAATATAAACTGTCAAGGTGAATAATATATATAATTATAATTTAATAATTGAATTGATAAAAATCACATTTTATATAAATTCATTGATTATGTAATAGTAGCTAATAGTAACTTATATCAGTGTATTTTGATTTCTATATTTTTTTAAACAAATATTCTCTAATAAGTTCAAAATACCTTGATGTAAATGCAAAAAAAAGAAAAAAAGTATATATGAAGGAATTTAATATCTAGACTTGGTGTATATAAAAAAAATCTATTATAAAAGGTAAACTACTTAAATAAAGTTTAATACCTCGAAATTAATCTTTTGACTCTTGGCTAGAATATATTGTGTTCACCCCAAAAACAATAACACAATCGGTAAGTAAGATAAAACAAAATTATTAAGGGCCCTTTTCTATCTCTATTAATCAACATCAAACTCTATCGTATCTAAAAAGAATATATATCTGGTGAAGACATACACATACACACAACTAACAACCATAAATCATGCTCAATTAGTTAGTACATCAACCAATAGAAGAATTCTTTCGTGTGCAAAGTTGAGACCAGTTTATATCTTATTTTATCATTGAACATTTACTATATACAAATTAAATTAAATTTTTTGAATAGATTAATTCTAGATTAGTTAGTTTAAAAGTATTCAAACATTATTTAATTGTGTTATCCCATTATTAAAATAATCAAAATTAAAAAATGCCACTTGAAAAAAAAAACTACAAAATGCATCCGAACGGACATTTATCAACTGTCAACTACATGTCCTAGTAATCAGGACCGTTTACAAAGGTCTGAATTCGATTTCATGTTGTTCACAGACACGAAGTTATTAATTAAACTAATGGAAAGATCAAAAGATTAAGATCTTTCTGGTGTTAATTTTTGTAATGTTATGAAGAAAACACAAAATAATTATAAATTCATGTAATTAAATTTTATTATGTTTCTGAGTAGCTTTCTTGTCGTTTTGCGGAGAATATCCACATCACAAACGGGAATTACGGTCACATCATATGTGGCAGAATTGATTATATTAATGAAACCATAGCTGGCACAATTAAAACTTAACTGGACTAGTGTCATGCACACACATATGTACACACAGAGTCTGAGGGTGTTTGTTTGTGCTTCAATTTTCTATGAATCACCACATGCACCACTTGGGTCGTCTGCAAATTCCATCTTTATATAGTATATCTTAATTAACCAAGTCTAACCTTAAGGTTGAGAGCTAGCTAGGTCCACCTGCTCCAACCATGACGCGTGTATCTTCCCCCGCTTTTCTCGGGTCTATTCCTGTGGATTCCATCCTTTTACCCTCTAGTTTAATTTTACCATTGATTTGCCAAAGCACCAATCATGTCATGACTCGTGTGATTTAAACTTCAAAGGTCTGTTTTATACCTTAATATATATGTATCTCTAGTCTAGTCCAGTGATTTAAACATAAAAAGGTTTACCAAGAATTCTTAATAATTAAGCAATGAGGGATTTGGATTAAAATATTAAGAGAGCAAGAATTGAAGCAAGACTTTTAATATTATAAAGCAAAAAGATAAACGCTTTAACTTATATTGGAGCAGGTTCTAACATAATTGAATTGATATAGTTGGGAAATTGATTTATTTATCTAGTAGGATATATATCTGCGAGCTAGTGCTAGAGCGAGAGGTAACAATAGAAAGATTTAGGTTATGGGAAAGAGTTGCATGTTGTTGGAAATGCGATGAGATTGAGAATGGGAAGGAAGGTACATGTATATGGGTTGTTTCGTGGGAAGGGGCAGATAGAGGTAGTGACCCACATGCACCACACTTTGGGACAATCGGCGGCTTAAAGCCCTTTAAGGAGAGTGGAGGCAATCTCGATCGATCGTTTTAATTTAATTACTTGAAATTAAATCGAGATTAACCAGACATCAAACATTGGGTGCACTGCCACTACCATGAAATGATGAGTCTTACGAAAAGAAAGATAATGTAGATAATTGCAGTTGCAACAAGGTGGGCTGTTGTCGAACTTGAAAAAGACGGACCAAGAGTACTACCTCCTTTCACCTTTTTTTTATCATGCAACAACAATATAAAATAACAGTAACCAAAGATCGCTCACTAATACGTACCTTGAGAAATTATTATGTATGCGCATGATATATATGTATAAAAAAAGATAATTAAAGTCATTTACTAACATAATATTTTCATTATAACTTTTATATAATAAAAATCTTATCAATTTATACTGATGTATCATATATTAGCGAGATTATTAATCTATTAATTATATTATTAATATAAACTGTCAATATTTATATTTACTATAATAGTTTATTGTTCATTAGATAAAGACTATAGTCTAATCCAATATATATTAAACTGATTGCGTGCGGTTTTTTTATATAGTGTACTTGTGTGTGACCATATGTTTAGATGATTTTTGTATATACCAGTGAATCCAAATAAACCCGTACGTTAATTCTTCGTAATTATCACAGTACCTAGTATACAACTGACTGCTGCAACTTAATTAGTGGATACTTGATATATAGTTTTTAAGATGAGTAGTCTATAGCTTATAGTATATAGTTAGCGAGGGAATGAAAGTGTGCATTTGAAGGTAACATGCATAACTTATAATTAATGGAGCTAGGTGATGAAAGAAAGTGTACATGTACAGGGTGTAAGGGTGGGTGGAGGGCACGGGGTTGAACGCATAATCCAGAGTGTTAATTAAGTTGGAGAAAAAGACGTACAAGTGGAAAACGCCACAATTCACAGCTGAGATGAGGTAACTGCTCTCACAATTCACAGCTCACAAGTGTAAGTAAGTAACATCTCTCTCGTCTCGTGCCCTGCGTAAATAGAAAACCCATGCATCTAAAGATGCTCTTTGTCGAACCTTTCTTTAACCAAGTTCATGGTGGACCCCCACTCCCTCCCTCTGTCAGATTCTTACTCGCGTGCCCTCTTCAAATCCAAGTTTAATCCACTAACCATTTCTCAAATCACAATCATCATGTCAAGCTTTCTGCATAATCTCGGTGGTTTTTATTTAATTGTTTCAAAATATAATACTATGCTTGTTCCCACATTCTTTAGGGGTAGAATTAACTCATATTTAAAGTACCGTGATTAAGTATGTGACGAAAATAAACAAACCTCTAGGAAAACTACACTTGCATATATATATATATATATATATATATATATATATATATTAATGGAAGAAAATATAAGATTGATCAAAACGTAGAAAAAAAAGTGAAGGAAGGAAAGAAAAATCACAAATTTAAATTTATTCAACTAACATTTTTAATTAACTAACATTTGTAGATTTTTTTTAAGAAAAAAGTATTATAATTGAGTGATTCCTATTTAAACTTTAAACTACCTGAATTATGTCTAATTACCTTTCTTAACTTTTTATCATGTCTCAATTTCTCTTTTAAATTAGGTTAAAATATATAGATTTTTGGTTTCTTATCTTGTTTTTGCCTCAGTATCATCTCGATCTTAAGTTTAAAAAATTCACCATAATATCTTAAAAGTGTATTGAGTTGATTTTTTCATATCAATCCATCCTGCTAACTTGATTAACTCAATGACACATGACAAATTAAAAAAATGTCATCTTATATATAAGTTTTTTTTTTTTTGTTACAACTTCATATAGTTTGTCACATCAATTAATATTATCATCCTTAGTGAAAAAAATGAGAAAAGACCAATTTAATCAAATAAAAACACTTTGAAAAAATTAAAATAATTTTTTTAATATTTAAGAGACCAAACTGAAATAAATAAAATAAAGACTGAAAATATATTTTAACATTTAAAAATATCTCAAGCATAAAACAAAATTCATGTATTACTATACATCTCATTTTAACTTGATTATCCAAAGACTATATATAATTTTACCATTTAAATACAATTTAATGTTTTAATTATATTTATAATTCTCTTTTTAATTATAATTGCAAAATAGATAGACCACTCATTAGATGTATGAGGCCGGATTATATATATATATATATATATATATATATATATATATATATATATATATTGGAAATCCAAAACAGCAAACCTCCCTTGTATCCGTATTTATCAATTATAGAAAATTTGGCAATGTTTTTGGACCGCCCAATTATAATAGTCATGATAAGTATCTTTCCTCGTAAGCACATAAACATGTAAGATAGTCAAATTTTATAATTGGTTGAATAACCAAATAAATTATTGTTCTTGTCTCTCTACATATTTTTTGTTCGTTATTTAGCAGACAAACACATGAATTAATTTAATCTGAATGACTCCAAAATCTTTATAATTAAGAGTGTTCAGCATTACGAGCCAATTAGTATAAATCACGTAGTGAGAGGATGAGATTTGATTAGGACGAAGGTCTTGAATTCAATTACCATCAATCCATCATCATATGATCGCAAGCCAAGGATCAATTAAAATAAGGGTTGTTAGTGTTTTCATCTCCTTGTCTAGCGTAGTCATACCTTCATAGCTAGCGAATAAACATGATACCCCTAAACTGCAAATTACATATATTGACTCCGAATTAAAAATGCAGATCAACAGAATGAGATATATAAACTGATACATCGACAGACAAATGAGGATGTCATGTGGGGTACATCCATGTGAATAAGATAATTGATGGATTAATGATAAGAACAACTTCAATCATCCTATCCCTATCCGAGATGTACGGGGCAGGAAAACGCTACCCACAGGAAACCTTTGACCATTTTTTTGTCCACTGTATTATATTTATTTATATTAATTTAAGATTGACCTTGCAACATTGATTTCTCTGTCTCGCCAGTTATCTGAATGGATCCCAGGCCAGTCGTATTCATTCCTGTAGGTTTGTTATTAGAGTTTGGTTTTGATTTATTATGAACGTAAAAAAATCTATATTATTGTTTATTTATATGTTACGGGAAAGGTATTTGTTTCTATACTTTTAAGTCAGTATCCCTTCTACCAAGCAACACCTACTTGGGGACTATTGTTACAAGGATTATTCTGACATTAGACATGCTAGGACCGATGTAAGTAAATAAGTCGGGACATATGAAGTCAACGATGTAGGATCTGAAACACAAATAATAAGTAACACCTGACATAATTAACTTTTTCATCCAAGGACCAATTACGGTCTATAAATACTATATCCATACAAGGAATAAGATAACTTTGATTCTTTTCATAACTCTCCCTCACTCTTTCTCTCTCTATTTCTCTTCTAAAACTCTCTCTCTCATTTATGATTACGAACACGCTCCTCACGTTCTAGTGATCGCACCATAACAATTTATTTGTTAAAAAATGTATAAAAAAAATCAAGAAAACCCTTATAATTCCTGAATGCCAAATGCTCAAATGAAAGAAAGTTGGAAGAGTTTTGATCCTCGTATTTCTTGTATCCAAAGTTACTTTGTGGGTTTCAAATAATCTAAATAGTTAAAGTATCCATCAGTGTCGCCTTTTTAATATTGGAAATCGTTGCTTTTTTGTGATTTTGTTGCAGTGAGAATTGAAAAACCGAAGACTTTTAAATTAGTTGATTGAATTAAAGTATTTGATAAGATTAACTTATAGTGTAATTGATAACTTTTATGTGTGTCTTTTAATATTTGAATTTATTTTTAATAATTTATTGTCTTAAAAATTAGGATAGTAATTTAAAAAATGATATGGTAAAAATTTTAGGAAGATCGATGGTGTTCCAAATAATTAAGAAAAACCTCTAAATTCAAAGAGTATTTACATGGAAATTTAATGATGTACATTTACATAATCCCAAAAAGATAGATAAGAACTCAAACTTGTGACTTCACACGTAAGACAGTGTCTTGTTCTGCTTGATTCACTCCTTCATAAGTAAGACAATGTCTTGTTTTACTTGAATAACCCTTTCTTAAGTATAATATTGATCTAATACTTTTAAAAGTAATAGTCGGTCCTAATTGTTTTGTTATTTGTTTGTGTTCCCTTTTTTTAAAAAAAATATAATGATTTAATTAAATAAACTTATATTGTTTGAAATTAAATTTTTTAATACTTGAATAATTTTCTAATAATATTATTTTAAAACAAAAAAAATAATTATTTTTCTCTATAATTTTAATTTTTAATTAATTTTTGTTTAGTGACCAATATTTTAATTAAAATTAAAAATAAATAATGCAATAATAAATGAAAACAAAAATAAAAGGAATTTCAAATAAATTAGTTAATATAAAAAAATAGAGAAATTAAAAGCTAATTGAAGTAACTTCTAAAATAAAGTAAAATTTATTACAATAAGTTTATATACCAGAGAAATCTATTTTAATTAAACTAACATATAAACTAATCAAACCAAATTATAAACTACTAAAATGACTTTCCAAACATATTTGATACCTTGTCTCAAAAAAATCAAATACACATACCAAAACTAATAACTTGTTGGTTGAACCAAAACCACTTGCGCCTTGGTTCATGTTTATATATATGATCCCTAGATTTATTTTATATAAAAGAAAAATCATATATGGCGTCTCATTCATTCATTCAAAGTCCAGTAGCGTTGTGCTCACCGCGGGCTTCATAAAACGAAACAACTATGATATATGCTGTCTCGTTTTAAGGAACTTCACTGCTAATTAAGACCTTAACAAACACTGGTACAATGTATTTCAACGTACGTGACTATCATGTTTTATCTATTCATAAAAAGATAAAAATAAATTATAGAATTAATTAAGTTTTTATTCCCTTCACTTTTTCATATTTCAATTTTTAGTCCTTCAAGATTTTTATGACAATTTTTAGTCTTCTATTTATTTTTAGTTAATATTTTTAGTTCCTCTAAAATCATTTATTCATTTTTAGGCCTCATTTATTTTTATTACTCAAATTAGTCTATGTTTTATCAATTTTTAATCCTTTATTTATTTTATATTTGAGGAATAATTTTGAACAATGAAAATAAATGAGAAACTAAAAAATGAGAAGAAAAAAATTAGAAAGACTTGATTATTTGCAAAAAATTAACGACACTAAAAGTTGTCAAAAAAAATTAGAAACAAAAAATTAAAACTGAAAATTTTGAGGGACTAAAAACTTAATTAACTTATTGATTAAAATATAAAAGAGATTAACCTCAAACTCGTCCAAATATCATAATGATTAATGAACGTTAAATACTAATTAACTAGTGCCTTTCGCTTCAGTACTTTCCTGAACCAAAGGCATTATAAGAAGAAGCAACATTTATTTAATATTTTTTTTTGTTTTTAACCAAATAACACATTAATAATTTTCTTTCTCTCATTTTCATCCAATTAAATATTTTAAAAAATAATTTTTCCTTATTTTATCTTTTCATTATTTTAATATTTTCTAGCCTTTAATTTACTCTTTCCCATCCATACAAAAGAAATTTCTACACTCTAGCATTTAACAGAAATCTCCATTATTTATATTTTTTAATTACTTTTACTGCAACTCTGGGAGTTTGAATTTGTAAAATTAAATTAAATAATCAGGATTCAGTGTGCATGCGTACAAATTCATCTGAGCTGTTTAAAGTTCTTCCATGTGAAAAGTTATCCACGAATGACACGATCACATCTCATCTCGACCATGAGTTACTGCATACTTCTGCTTTTGTCACACGTCATTAGCACTTTTATTTAGCATTAAATTTATAAAATATACTAAATTCTAATATTAATTTCATAATTTGTATCTCTTATTATTTTAATATGCCTTATTTTTACTATTAATTATAGATATAAATACCATATATTCATAAATAGGTCTCTATTTCCCTATAAACTAATTACTGCATCTCCATGAAAGACAGTATTTACATTAATTGAAGACAATATTCTCAATGGAAGACCAACAGAAACCTTTCACATGACGATTAATTGAATTATGTCTAAGGGTATACAGTATTTGCATTAATTGAATGCTACTGTATTAGATTAATTCCAATAAAAACGACAAATTTATGCACCACACACGTGAGTGGCGGCTGTTAATTTGAATTAGTTTTAGTCGTCACTTGAATTACCTTAACCCCAGATGCAGTTTGTCTGTAAATGAATACTGACCAAACTCTAATGTTAATTCGTCACTTAAAAAATGAGTACATAAGACAAAATCCTTCAAATAAGTGAGAAAAACATGCAAATGGCTGAAAAAATTAAACAAAAAAAGTAACTCAAAGTCTCAAACTAGTGAAAAAAGAATCATGCAAAATTTTATACAATTGATAAAAATAGACAAGAACATATCATTTAAATCAATATAAAAAGTAGGTGTAAAAAATATACATGAATAATCAAAATTAAAAGCTATAAATGAAGTGAGAACTCTCCTTATTTTAAGAAATTAAACTTACCTATACCACCATACATGGATAATCAATATTAAAAGTTTGTTTGTGTTCATATCACTTTCTTTTATCATCATAACATATATATACTATCAGTTTTATTAATAATTAATTTCTGTTAAAAAAATTGACTAATCATTTTTAATAGGATCTTTTATTTCATTTACAATACTTGAATAAGAAATTTTATTTAAAGATATAAGTATGATATTACTCAAACCAATGACATATTAATCAAATCATTACTTATTATTATTTTGTGTATGTACAATAATGAAATTAAACTTAAAACCTTGTATAAGTTATCTAAACCCCACCGCCACACACACACAATGCATTAGCTAAACCCATATATATATATATATATATATATATATATATATATATATATATATATATATACGTGAAATAAACTTTCGTGCAGAGATTTCCTTTCTCCCTAGCTTAATAGGGTTATCTTGCCTCTAAAAAAATAGTGCTCTCTTAGCTAAAGATCAAATTTTAAGGCACCTACTAAATTTTTAAAATTTACCTATACCTATATTTTAAAAATAATTTCATCTTATCATAATAAACTAATTCTTATATACTTACTTTTAAAGTATCGTTTACTAATTAACAAAATATATATTAAATTTTTAACTTGAATTCCTTCAACACCAAGTCTTTCAAATTTAATTCAAAATCTAAATTAAAGGAATTCCAATTTGACTCACAGTTTCTTTGATGCTTCGAATTCAATTATTTAGTTATGACTAATCACAACTCATTTGCAAGAGGTTTAGATTTTATTGTGTGCGTGAGTGAATAGATGTTTAGTCAAATTAATAAGCTCAGTGCGTACATGAAATGGGCTGGTACAGATATGTTTAGCCCATCTCCCTTCAGACGCTAGCCTATTATTCTTGGGTTTAATGTTATTTTCCATTGATATATATATATATATATATATATATATATATATTTTAGGAAAGAAAATGTTATGTTTTAAACAATGACCATATATTAATTTAGTCATTATTCCAATACCTCATCATTTGACATTATATATATAAAAAATGGTATACAATTGAATGTTAAACTTTTGTATTTTTATCACTTAATAACTTTTTCTGACAAATCCATCTTTACTGTTTAATATTTCTGATGCATATCAAATTTCACATGATTTAAACATTTCTTAGTATTTTATCTAGTAATGGACACATTTTTTTGTCTTCATCATGTGTGGAACATCTATTAACTTTGTTGATAATTAAATCCTGTCGAAAAATTTGATTGGATACTTTAGTGAAAATTTTTCTCTCAATCATGTTTTGTTCACCTACAAGACTTAAATACAATATGTTATTTAAAGAGATCAAGTCTAGGATCACTCAAATCAATGACTAGTTAATAATATACACATAATTCGTGCATGCATAAGTTGTTGGTTTATAAAAAAAATATGGGTATAGGTTTGGGTATATTATTATCCAACCCATTTCATGCTCACATGTAAATAATATTTTAATTTTAAATAAAAAAAATTAATATACAAATTTCAAATTTTATTTAAATGATTCATTTTTTTATGTCGAAATTAAAAATCCTAATTTCTTAATGTTGCAATACTATTGCAAAGTCTTTTTTTAAGTTTGTTTTTGTTGAGAAACATTGCTAGTAATTACTAGTCTAATAGTTACATCTTTAAAACTAGGATATAAAATAATACTTTTGTTCAAACAACAAGTGGCTTTTGAAAACAGAAAAAAAAAAAAAAAAAAAAAAAAACGAATGGCACTAGTTGAGACTGACTAGTTACTGGATTAAAAAACTAATGTCTCGATATCATTTTTACTACTAGTTTGAATAATGAAGTATTTTATTTGGATAAACTTCATCCCATTATTGACTTTGGTAAACTACAAACTATTATTGTTACTTCCTGGCCACATTTTTGGCTTTATTTGAATTTAAACTATAATTTTTCTAACCGTGAAGTCATTATCACGAAAAACTCCCATGTAGATATTCATAATTGTGTTTTTCTTCCCCTAGTGGACGCAAGTGTGTTTGCATTATAATTTAAGTCTTAGCTAGATTTCTTGCCCCATTGAAACCACTTAATTACTATTATTTGTTACATGTACGACAGTACAAGGACCCCATGTACTGATACAAATGGTAAGAAACCAGAAATCTTTGGACAAGAATAGATGGCCATCGTGCAATGATTAACAGATTAAGAATCATATATATAATTGGAAGGATCTTTTAGGATCATAGCAATATCCTAATGATTGAAGCAAAATAATTGTGGGAATCGCCTTGCTTTGTATACCATGTTCCTTTTCTGAAGTATATTGTGATGAATGCAGCAGCACAGGCTTACATGACCTTTCCTTTTCATTTTAGCTTGCACCATCATACAATATAACCTCTGCCCCTTTATCACATCTTGACAAAGTAAAGAGGTACACCTCAATTTCCACTCCTACAATTTTATATATTAATGAAAGGTACTCGAAGACAACTAATCATCTCTTTTTCTCAATAATTTAAACTTTCTAAACATGCGTTTTACACTTGGCCTGTTATCTTTCCCTTTTGTCATGTCACTTAATTATCTTATCATCATACCAAATAGAATTTTTTTTTTTCTTCCTTAATTATTAATTTATGGTTTTCAAGTGGTACATCTCTGATCACTCACATATTCTCCACACGCATTAGCATGTTTCTATTTGTTCTCATTATTCTTTTAACTATAATTTGATTGGTAATTATTCTTTTAAGATTTACTTTTACCAAGTTCAATTTATTCTTGTGTTCAATCTCTCGCATATAATTTCATTGTAACCTCTCTACACCTGTATTCAAGCATATAATATGTACTTATCATATCTGATACACAAATATTTTTTAAATTGCTGGAAAAAAAAAACAAATATTTTAAAATCAGTGACATATTTATTTCACACCTACGAGTATCGTCCGTCTCTATATCAAAAGTTGGATATTTTATATCTATGATTCTATATATATATACATCATTTTTCTTTGGATTGAGATAGATTTATTGTCACAAATTATAACGGTTCTATTTATTTTTGGCTAGATAATGCTTTTTCAATTAATTTTGAAGGAAAAAAAAAACTAGTAATAACATGATAATGATGGAAAACCTATATATCTATAAAAAAAGTATATTAAGAAAAAAGTAAAGTAAAATAAAATTTAAGAAATATGTAAATATAATTATATTTAACTTCATATACTGTTAATCATACCTGTATATTGATTTTAAAAATAAAATTTGCTGTATTTATATATGGTTTATATTGTTTCAGTTACTCATTGCAAGGTAGGTTTCCAGCTTGCACGGCCTCAAAGTGGATGAAGTGTTCATTGCCATATATACATATATAGTTATATATGCTTCAAGTTGTGTAGTAGAATTATGATTAAAAACCTTATGAGACGAAAAATAATTAGTGGTGATGGATCATGGAAGAGACAAGTTACATGATTAGCTTTGGTAAGCTTTTGTTCTGCATCTGGACCAACCCTCCACTAACCACTTAACAGAACCGTCAGTGTCTATCATTAGTGGGAAAGGGAACGTGGAGAAAAATAAGTTAATAAAATAAAAAGGATTCAGCCCTGAAGTATCTGCTTCCACCTTTCGGTTCTCTTTTCCCCCTATGCTCGTGGGTATATGACAATTTCTCCAATCTGATTATATGTATATGTATCTGTTAAAGTCGCACTCCATGGTTAAATTCCCTTAGATTCCTCAGCCTTAAACGTTGCATTTATATCCTTTTAGTAACTACGGTCTTTTTATATTAAATTAGGTGTCCAAGTAGCACAGAAAAAGTCAGGAGCTTGTATTGTAGCCTTTCATTGATTCTCATCCATGCATGCCTTTGAAATAACCAAATAGGAGCATATATACATTTTTTTTTGTGACAAAATGCATATATATATATATATATATATATATATATGTGTGTGTGTGTGTGTGTATATACACATAACATGAATTTGGCACATGAATATTACTTTCAGCCAAACAGGGTATCAACCGACGGAATTAATCTGCCCGAATCAATGCATACTGGATTGAAACCGGTTTTGATTCTTCACTAATTCTTCAACGTTTCAAAGATTATATTCGCCAATATACCTCGAATGGGATTTTGATCTAGCTAAGATTGCATTTGTCACATGCTCGCATGCTGCCTTGAGAAATAAATATTGACGTACTGTACGTAGTATCTAGTCTACTAATTGCAGTAAAAAAAAAATCCAGTCTACTAATTTGAGGTGACTGTAGTTTTTTTTTTTAACTGTATTTTACTAAAGACATATCTAACCAGTAGTTAGATATAATGAGCATAATTGGAGCGAGCTTTACCTCTCTCAAGAAAATTTTCTATTTCGGTTTAATATACGTCTCTTATAAAAATAATGGTATTTAAGTCATTTAACTTTTAATTTAAGTTTTGCTTTAATTCTCAAATTTTTTAGTGTAATTTGGCTCTTTAACTTTTTATTTTAAGTTTATTCTTTTATCATAACGGTGTTTGATGATTAGATCTTATTACACTGTTAGTTTGCTGAATTCAAGTTTTTCGTTGGAAGTTTCCTCGTATATATATATATATATATATATATATATATATATATATATATATATATATATAAAATAAAAAACTAATTAGTTTTGAGTCTTTTGACAATCTTCCTTTCTCTCTCCACCCGTACCACCATCAAACAACTTCATTCTCCCTTCTCCCTTCTCCCTTCTCAATTCCATGTGGTTTTTTCCATATCTACATTATTTTGAGAATTTAAATTAAATTTAAAACTATTGTTTTAATGTGTGCGTGGGAAGATGAACGTGCGAATATTACCACCAATTTGGTTAAAGAAAGAATAAATTTTCTTTTTCGTTGAAAAGAATAGAGTTGTTTACAGTATATGGGGAAAGTTCTCTTATCTTCAAATTTGAGTGGCATAAGACAGTAAAGAAATTTTCATTTTTGCACTTTAGAATTTATCCGCTTGGTTTGGGGGGAAAAAGAAATATCTTTTAAATACTAAATCAGTTTTAAAATTTTCACCTTTCCGAAAATTAAAACATGTGTATAGATGATAAATTTTAGCTCGTTATGTTTTCACGTCATGTACGTATAATTCACATTTGATGTCTCAAAGTCAACCACAAATCTAATATAAAATGCTATTTAACAAATATTATAATAACAATTGAAGTGCTTAAATTTCAAGAAAAAAAATTAATTACAGTAATATTATTGCTTTTGGTACTGTTTTGATCAAAATGATAACATATCTCTTTATCATATCTTACTGATATTTAATGTTAATTTTTAAATTTAAATATATTTTTCATATTTAATATTTTTTTTAGTTTATTACCTAAATTTTATTTTATTTTACTACCTAACTTTTTAAAATTTTTACTTTGGTATCTAATAAGGACGTGATATTTTATTAATTTATCATATTATCATCACTAAACTCATAATGTAATATTTTATTAATTTATCATATAATCATTTAATAGATTGAGATTAACAGCATATATCAAAAATTAAAATTAAAAATGTGAAATAATAAAATAAAAAATATTTTTAAAATAAAAAAATAAAATATTGATATATTATATGTTGAAAAAACATATTATATGTAGTAAAAATATTTTTACTACACAAACTATGAATTAAAAGCATGACGGCAGATATTGCACTAAGTTTTGTCTAAATTTTTAATTCCTTTTGCAAACCAGTTATAAAAAAATCTATTGCAAATCTTCTCCTCAACGTAGGGGCATGTCTTGGGTTCTTGCAATAACCGAAGTGCTAGCATGGCTCATCATGCACTATAAATCTTTCACCAACCGCTTCTTCTATTGGCACCCAAAAAAGCCTGCTACCAGCACCAATATATTCCGCCTTGTACAACTCCCTCACGATTAAGAAACTTGTGCATTCCACCAATCCTAAGGCACAACAGCAACGATGTCAGCAACCTTAACATGTAAACTAGGAGACAACAACCTAAGCTCAAACGATAAAACCGACCAACCCCCTTCACCTCCTCATCCCCTACAAAAATGCCCTGCCAATATGGTTTCGATGGTGGTCTCAGAGCTAAGAGTTCAACGAGGAATAGCCCTTCCAATGGTGGCCATGAATTTGGCTTGGTTTGCCAAGACAGCCATCACAACCGCATTTTTAGGCCGTCTTGGGGAGCTTAGTTTAGCAGGTGGAGCTCTCGGCTTCACTTTTGCTAATGTCACTGGCTTCTCTGTCCTCAATGGTCTATGTGGTGCCATGGAACCCATATGTGGACAGGCTCATGGTGCCAAAAACTTCAGGCTCCTTCACAAGACCCTTCTCATGACAATCTCACTGTTGCTATTGGTATCACTTCCCATCACTTTCTTGTGGCTTAATGTTGACAAGATTTTGATCCTTTTCGGCCAGCAACAAGACATCTCCACTGTGGCCAGGACCTATGTTTCATGTCTCATACCTGACTTGTTTGTTGCCTCACTCTTCTGTCCCTTAAAAGCCTACTTGAGTTGTCAGAGCATAACTCTTCCCACCATGTTTAGTTCTGCTGTGGCACTAGCCTTCCACATACCAATTAACATAGTGCTCTCAAGGACCATGGGCCTCAGAGGAGTTTCCATGGCAGTTTGGATAACTGATCTTATTGTTGTGGTTTTGCTAGCCATTTATGTTTTAATTCTTGAGAACAAAAAGGAAAGCATGTGGAAGGAAGGAGGGTGGTGGGATCAGAGCATTGAAGATTGGATAAGGCTGCTCAAGCTTTGTGGATCATGCTGCCTCAACACATGCCTTGAGTGGTGGTGTTATGAGATTCTAGTTTTGCTTACTGGCCACCTCACAAATGCTAAGCAAGCAGTGGGAGTTTTGGCCATTGTGCTAAACTTCGACTATTTGCTTTTCTCAGTGATGCTATCACTAGCCACTTGTGTTTCCACACGTGTCTCAAATGAGCTTGGTGCGAACCAAGCTGGTCTTGCTTACCGATCAGCATGTGTGTCTCTGGCATTGGGCTTTATCTCTGGTTGCATAGGTAGCTTGGTGATGGTGGCTGCCAGGGGAATTTGGGGGCCACTGTTTAGCCATGATATGGGAATTATAAAGGGAGTAAAGAAGACAATGTTGCTGATGGCTCTGGTTGAAGTGTTTAATTTTCCGTTGGCAGTTTGTGGAGGCATAGTTCGAGGGACAGCACGACCCTGGTTGGGCATGTATGCGAATCTAGGTGGATTTTATTTCCTGGCACTGCCACTTGGTGTTGTTTTTGCCTTCAAGCTCCGTCTTGGGCTTGTTGGACTCTTCATTGGACTTCTTACTGGTATTGTTACCTGCTTGACGCTGTTATTGGTATTTATTGCGCGGTTAAATTGGGTGGAGGAAGCTGCCAAGGCACAAACACTAACTGCCCGAGAGCAGGTTAAGGAACTTTCCAAATATGACGCAGAAGAACGAATTGACGCCCATCAAAAAGATGTCGTGTAAAATGAATATTAGAATTATCATCATCTCATCTCCATCTAACCAAGTTCATACGTATCTCCAAGCACCAGGCCACTATGAAAAAGACATGGCTTAACCGTGTGCACAAATTGAAAGCGGGAGAAATATCATACGTACAATAGCTTAATTGTCTGTCATCTGTCAAACCCATTTTTAGAGTTTCAGTGCTCAAGGACTTTTTCCTGAAAATCACTTAAAAGCAACCGACATGGTTTATCTGCGTTTTAGATCACTTTCTATTGCTTTGATTTTAGTTGTTTATATCTTTTTTCTTTCTTTCTTTCTTTGGTCAGAAAGGAAAGGGCACTTCACATCTGAAAAGAAGATTTATGCATCCAATTCAATAGGCGGAACAGACAGCCTGTTGATCCATCAATTGTTCAAACAATGGCATCAATGGCCAATATGCAATTAAAGCAAAACTCTTGCTCATACATATTAAAGCAGACATCAATCATCCGTACATCCAGGTTTAGAAATTGAGAACTCAAGCTCTTTAGCTTTTTCATCATTAAAGCCAAGAGTCAACAGAATCTTGTGACCGGGAGAATCCACTTCAGACCAAATGCCAAGAAGTATGTGTGCGGTGGTAATTTCCCCGCCATCACCTGCAAGTCACGAGTGGATTTATAAAAAGGATTAATCTTAGCTTTGGAGCATAGAACATTTGATAAGAATCATCATTTGCAAAACAAAAAGTAATGATGGTGCACAAAGTGAATGAGTAATATACCGCGAGGATATGTACAAATTAACAGCGGCTACCCAAAAATGGCCTTTCTACATATATTGAGAACAACTGTCCCACAAAGCAAAATCAATTGCGACATTCTTACCAATAAATCTTCTTTGAATAATAATTAAACAAGGGGATATTACAAAGGATCATTACAAGCGAACATTCTAAGAAACAAAAACCATCTAATCAGTAGCAGGAAGCATAATGCCAAAAAATGCCTTCGGAAATGACAAAGGACTCTTCTGTTTGGCTATAGAACCAACATGCCTTCAAATCTACAATAAAAGCATTTCAAACTCTATCAGAGAACTCTAAATAAATCCTTCCATTTATTTAAATATCAAATTGCCTCGGCGCTTTATCTTGGAATTCCTAGTTTAATTTTATCATATATCATGATTTCCAAAAGCAGAATTTTGGGTCTTTTTTATAGTTAAAATTTGAATGAAAGTCATGAACTAACAAAACCATCATCAACTGGAATGTAGGCTTGACAATCATTTTTGCTACAAGCTTCAGGACCAAAAGACGATATGTCATTAGCACACCCAAATAACACAAATTCTTGTAAACATGTTATGTAACCAAAAATAAGTAACTAGAAGCATAGGTAATAAGAGCCAGGGTACATCAAAATATGTAAATTCCATACATGTTCAGCTATTTCCATAGAAATTTTCGTATAGAACTCATTATAAAATGATGTCTTCTTGGCATAAGCTCAAATGTAAAGTGTTTAAATGCATAGGTCCTACAAAATATAAATATTGTGTTCCATCATTCCGTGTATAGTAACCATAGCCCATCACTTACTTTTAGATTAACCCTTCATGACACATTATACTATAAACAAAAGTCTGTCCAACTTTGTATGCTTTCAAGTTTTTTAAAAACAATTTAGAGGGAGAGAAGAGAGACTCAGAAAATATCAGAGAAATTTAAACCACTAGCAAAAACATTAAGTAATGCATAAAGTCATGTAAGCTTTGCAATCAGCCGTCCACTCCTCTGCAATTGGTGATAAAGAATACTAAATGAGAAAAATGACAACAACCAACCATATTTTATTTTTTGATCAACAGCCCAATCAAGGGCCCTCTGAGCTTCATCAGTCAGTGGAGGATGCTCTGGGCTGAAGAAAAACAAATCAGCTTTTCCAAGTAACTTCACGGTTTCATCACGCACCTTGAGAAGGGTAATTCCATGGGCTCGCAAAAACTTAGCAGCTAGATTAGTACCTAAAGCCCAAAGATAGATTAGCACAATGCTTAAACTTATAGATTCAGAACTTTCATTGGAAGAAATGCATTAAACAAGGGACATATGTAATCAATTAAAAGCATCCCAAACAGTATTAAGGCATAAATTTTCAACTAGAAATAACTAAAAACAAAATGTTGTCTTTAAGTTAATTTGGATGAAAATGTTCACTTTTTCCAAGTGGAAAAAAGAAGCATTTCTTGCCTTGAATTATTTGTAAGGAGAGGTTAGCAACCCCATATGAGAGTTCTAGTCAAATTTTATGAAGTGGGTTGACAATTTGATGAGCCAAGTGAATACTAGTTGTCGTCTAAGGAGAGGTAATCAACTCCCTCTTTGGATACTCTTATTACATTTGTTCGTTGATGCATATGGCAAATATACATTAATATACTTTATCAAACAAAAATCTGAAGCATTATCCATCTTCAAAAAATTTAAGGCCTCTACCAAACTTCAATAAAATACAATAATCAAAGCCCTTCAAACTGATTCTCTGAGTTCAATCTTTATCAAGAGAACTCCAAGTTACAGCATCCACTCCAGTAATTTAATGTGGCAAAGTCAACCAAAGTCTAAAGCCTAGTAGCCCTCACGCATAATTATGTTCTTCACTTGCACACAACGCGTATGGAGAATTAGATATCTTCTTTGTACAGGAAAAAGTCCTCATGAAGTATCCATTGTTACTCACATTTCAGCTCAAAACCAGAAAACAGATGTCCAAACAAAGGCTCTCTCCAAACTTCTCTTTTGCTCTCATAGGGACAAACACAAAGCGTTCAGCAACTCTCAGTAGCAGCCACCTTAAGTTTGACGGAGAAATCATAGTAGTCCCATTGTAATATTCTAGAACTCTCTATATTCAGTTAACATTCTGTTAAGGCTGATAGCAGTCTGTTCAGTGTTTCTATATATAATATAATTATATACCGTTGTGGTTAACTGATTAGTTGTTCAATGGAATAACATTACAACTTCAGAAACTCTCTCTCTCTCTCTCTCTCTTCTTTTCTCTCGATACTCAAACACTTATAAAAACAAGAAAAATTAGGCTATGGAACCAGGAGTTTTCCAGATTTCTACTTCTTCTTACCCAGTTTGTAAGATGAGAACAAATAAGATAGAAGCCCATTCATAAAAACTTAACGGGAATCTAAGATCTATTATTACCAAGGACTGTCACTGATCCCCACTGTTCTGAGCTAAGTTCCCATCAAAAGAATATTAAGATGTTTGTCCATTCATGTTGTACATGCAAACTAATTCACATTACAACATAAAACCTCAATTTTTCCAAATTAAACGCATCTAACACCAATCCCATCAAAATCAGAAACAAACATAAAGGTTTCAAAAACAGCAATGGAGCAAACGAGTTAGTTAGTTACCCTCAATGAGAACCCCCATGAGAAGGGCTTCAGTGCCAGTGGTCAGATACTTAAGTTTTCTTGCCTCCAATTCAGACATTGCAAATGATTTTATAGCCTTGGAAGACCATCTTGCTTTTATCAAACACAATTAGGCAGGGACCAACGAGAAAAAAGTAGTCAGACAAACACATTTGGGCGATTCTACTCACTTGGGAATTTCTTGGCCAGTAGAAGCACGCTCTAGCTTTCTGCAAACATAAAATCACAATAAACCTAAAACCCAAAATGGGGCAAATCAATTACGAATCGGGACCTGAAAAAAGCTTACGCGGTGGGGAGGCTGCAGGAGACGGTAGCAGCGAGCGGGCGGCGCCGGGAAACGGACACGACAGGTCTCAGATTGAGACTGCATGGCGAAACCCTAACTTTAGTTCCAAGCCATGAATTCTCGAAGCTCTTTAGCGTCAAAGTCTGACCCAAACGAACGCTAGCGTCGGACCGGAATATCAGACTAGCGGGGCAATGGCAGTGTGCAACAGCCATTTCACAACAAAAACTAATGTGAGTTTGGAACTGGATAAAGATGTTTTATTAAGCGGAAGAAACATACGGTGTCGTATTTTTGTCGTCTTTATTTTTGGCCCGACTGAGGAGTAGTTGGGCTTATGAGGTCCTCCAAAACTTGCTAGTTGGGCTGGATTCCAATACCGAAGCCGAACGTTTTTGAATCCTGCACCTTCCAATTTTAAAATATCTCCAAATTATCCTTTCTAAAGTTCTTCATCTCAATAAATATATATATATATATATATAAATATATATATATATATATATACACACTCGTGGAACAACTATTCTAGTTCTAGAATAAAAAAACTCTTTCTAGAATCAGATTTTTTCTGTTCTAGAATTTTTTCCAAAAATATTTTTTCTATTCTGGAATGTATATACACTTTCAGAATACAAAAAATTATTTTCGAAAAAACTATACCAGAATGAGATCTTTTTATTCTGGAATAATTATTCCAAAAATGTATATACGTTCCAAAATAGTTATTCTGGATCATTCTGAAATAATTTTTCTAAAAATAATTTTTTCTATTTTGGAATATATGTGCACTTCCAAAACAACCATTCTAGAATAGAAAAAATTATTTCCAAAAAACCTATTATAGATTGAGATTTTTTCTATTATGAATAATTGTTAAGAAGTGCATATGTATTTCGGAACTATTATAGTTTTTCTGGAAAGATTTTTTTCTATTCCAGAATAATTGTTTTAGAATACATATACACTTCTAGAACAACTATTTTGGAATAGAAAAAATTATTTATGGAAAAACTATTATGGAACGAGATTTTTTATATTCTAGAATGGTTATTTTAGAAGTGTAAATGTATTTCATAACATTTATTTTGGAATAGAAAAAATTTATACCAAAATGGTTTTTTGGAAAGAATTTTTTCTATTCCAAAATAGTTGTTTTGGAATACATATACACTTCTAGAATAGTAGTTTTCCTATTTCGAAGTAGCCGATGCAAGAAATTTCAAACTTGTTACACGGTGAAGGGTGGGTGGAGGACAGTGCAAGGCGGGTGGAAGGTCAACGTGCATTACTAGAGAAAAAAAACAAAAGAAATACAACGGGGCATTTTTGTCCATTCAACTTTCTTTGCAAGGTACAGGAATCAAAGTGGGAGGTGCAGGGTTAAAATGCCAAAGGCGAATAGGAACAAACAATACGTTGAAGCATAGACTTTAAAGATAAACCACATGTGCGTTGTTGAAGGCAAGACAATTAGTTTTTATAGTTGGATCCAAGTTAATTTCCCAACAAAGAATGAAAATTTGATGATGCTTCCAAAGTACCAATTTTTTTTGTATTGAAAGAGTTTAGGTGAGTTAGGTCCAAGGACTCACCAGGGTCAAGCAGATCTCGAGACTTGATGAATACTTATAAATGTACTTTCACATGATCTACCAATAAGATCATCATATTGATAGCAAAAATCAAATCACATTCTTTTAAAATACGATTTTGTTTCTTACCAATTAAGTCTGTGTTGGGAACTACGTTAAAACCCCTTTAATGTACGTATTTCGTGGTCAAACATGGAAAACTCAGTTGACCGTGATGTTTGGCTTCTTCGCTAGACGGGATTCACTCCATCAAAATCGATTTTGAAGCGAAGCAGGGTCGGGATAGCTTCCACTTATAGGTAAAATCAATTTTTACTTATAGGCCTTTGATTTCTCTTATTTGCCCTTCACACAAACCCGATCTTTGTCACCGAATGAGTTTTACATATGGGTCTTTAATTTCCTTCAAATTAAACTCTTTTCACACACCTCTTCAACCACCGATTAATGTTGATGGGCATTTGATGTTGTGTGTCTATGTTTTACCATTGTTGCAGACTTGGTCATTTGGTGGGCATTCATTTTTTTAATTTTGTTCCCTTTGTTTTGGAATGTGTTGGGCAAACTTGTTGTAATTAATGTTGATAATTTTTTTTGTAGTATGGATTGCAACCACATCTCAACTGGTGCAACCTTTTTTCGTTACATTTGGGAGAGAAAAAGGAGTTGGTTATTTTGTTCTAAATGATTTGAAAAAAAAACTAGATTATTTTTGCTTCAATTAATGGATTACCAACTACCATTTGCTTAGACTCTATTTAAATTTGCCTATGTTCATTTATCTCACAAAATAATGTCATCCTCTTTTGTCTATCTAGTAGGTCTTTGCTACTTTCAAGTTTATTTTGAATTTTTATAATATGTGAGTCTCATTTTTAATGCATAGCTTTCAACTTGTTGAAATTTGGTGCAAAGGCTATTGAATGAGTTTATTGAAGAAGATTGTTGAAGTTAATAAAAAAAGGTAATATAAAAACTATTACAATGTGAGTTTCTTTTTATAGATATATATTGTTTATGTTTTGTGTTTTGACAAGTGTTCAACCCTTTATCTGATAATATACACTAATTTGCAAGAAAATTATAATCATCACTTAAACCTTTGAGTCATGACCAAGCATCGATTTTAGCTTTATACAAAATCTAAGATTGCAAAATTAATTTGAATGATTCACAAGGAACTGTCAGCCAAGGAATTGGTAGTCAAAAGAGTAGGGAAATGAGAAAGAGAATTAATCACCCTAAAAAGTTAAGTAAGAAGAAGACAACAACCTCTTCAAGAATTGCATATGCACGTAAGTCCCAAAATAGAAAATGATTCACGATATTTGCCATTTTTTAAGAATGTCATAGGAGCAATTGATGGTACACATGTTCCATGTGTGGTTACTCCTAGTGAGCAAGTTAGATTTATTGAAAGAAAAGGTATTTCAACACAAAATATTATGGTTGCATGTGATTTGAACATGTGTTTTACTTTTGTTTTGGCTGGATAGGGAGGTACTATCCATGATGCCTGAATCTTCGATCATGTTCTCACAACTCCTAACATGAATTTTCTACATCCTCCTCAAGGTGTTATTATTTTTTTATTACTATAATTGAGTTTCATTCACGATTAAATTTTATTTATACATATTTTTTACCTTTCTTAATAGGTAAATATTATTTGGTAGATGCTGGCTATCCAACACCAATGGAATTCATTGGTCATTACAGATGTGAACGTTACCACCTTCCTAATTTTAGACATATATCTGGATTTGCAAATAATAATGAAATTTTCAATTACTATCACTCCAATTTAAGGTGAACCATTAAAGGAACTTTTAAAGTATGGAAGAACAACAGATTTGCAATCTGGCAATCCATGCCTAAGTAAAAATTTGAAACACAAGTGCAAATAGTTTGTGCAACGATGGTTATACACAATTTTATCAAAATGAATGCTAAGAATGATGTTGATTTTACACGTCATGAAGATGAAAACATAAGCCTTGACTTGAATGATAACTACCAAAATGCATTTAACTTTGATCAAACCCAAGTTGTAAACGATATTTCTTCACCTTAGATGGATCGTGTTCAAGATTCAATATGAAATGAAATGATACAAGTATTAAATCAAAATTAATGTTATTGTGGTAGGACAAAGTTATATTATATTACAAATTATTTCTTTTTTGTATTTTTCTGTCACTATTTTATAAATACATTATTATGTTAATTTTAATTGCAAGCTTTATTAAAAAAGATGCATTTTATTTCACAAAGTAATATTTTAATTGTTAATTTTATTATAAAAACTTGTTATAAACGTACCTATTTATTTAAAATTAATAATCAACACAACAATAAATATTAAATAATAATACACTAGACATGTACAAACAATTAAAACTCATTTTAGAAATTATATGTTCAAAATCAATTTTGATTACAAATATCCAAATATCATTCTATTAGAAAAACTAATTTCTAATATTTATTATCCAAACAAAAATCACGTTTATAATCAATTTTTATAAAATCTATTACATTTTCCTACCCTCTTTTTTTCCTCTTTACTTTTCGCTACAATATCTTCTTGCCAGCTTCGTGGCTGCCTCAACAAATGTCTCCATTATTATAGTTAAATGGTTTGGTCCAACTTTATAGCATGTGTTCCCTTATGTCATTTAAGACAAATTGTTGTATACAGCAAAAAAAAGACAAATTGTTGTACATATTTGTTGCTGGTAAAAGGCCAGTTTGCACAATTGACTATATGGGCTATGCCTATGGTATATTGGTTGACTTGTTTAACCTTAGGTCTGCGCAAATTATAATTTAGTGTTACTTAACTTGTTTAAACTAATGCATCATGCATGTACCCGTAGTTACGTGTGGGAAAGTAATGTTTTTTTTTTTTTATCATTTTAAAAGTTAAATAGAATAATAAAAGATAAATATTGTTATAAAAATTACATAGAAATTATTTTAGCTTTCCTTGATTAAACAACCTCTAAATATTTTTAGCTTAATTTCTCAATCAGTATTGAAATACTATAATATTGTGGTGATTTTTTAAGTTATATAATATATTCAATAATGATTCAACTCCTAATTTTGTAGATAAACGAATTAAAATCACAATTAAAACAGAATGCAAAATATTGTAAAAAAGAATTATATATGATCTATAGCCCATAAAAAAGGCATAAGAAAAAAACAAAACCCCCAAAATGTGTACTTTGTTTGGTGATATTGACAGCGAGAAACAAAATGAAGAAGAAAAAAAGGTAAAAGTAAATGAAGCATATATTAACTTTGATTCAGTTTGATTAGAAAAAAAGTAGCCAAAACAATAATAAAACACATATACAAGGTGTTGTTGATGTGTTTTGATTATTTTTTTTAAGTATTAGAGTGAGAAAAAACATGATATAAAACTAAATTAAATTTTAAAGAAAAAATATTGAAAATTACTATAAGCTTGAATATTGTAATTAAACTGAACACTTATAAGAAAATTTTACACCAATAATATATATTTTTCAAAATGAAATGAATTCTCTTGTTTGATAGTTTCAATATTGTTTTTATAAGAGATCGTCTTATTTGGGTGGTATAAAATTATTATAGGTAATAAATACTTTTAAAATATTGAAAATAATTGTATGTCCATGACTCAAACTCAAAATTATTGAAAAATTTAGTATAATATCACATGAATTGATATACATTCTCCACAATAAATAAAATGAATTCTTACTTCTTCGAGAATTTATTTTTTATATGTAATCTTTAAGAATATGTGTGTGTGAATAAATGTTTATAAATTTAATTTTGAAGTGATATGATTTATGTTTAAATGTTTTCATTATATAATTAAGTTAGGAGTAAAATTCAGTATAAATTTTATGATCTAACATAAAAACTATTCAAAGTTACTTCAATTCATAATCAATTCTAAATCCAAAATAAATTTTGAAATTTTCTAAAATGTGAAACCAAACATGTAAAAAATTTTCTAAAATCAATTATGCATCCCAAAACAATTTTAAAATGTGAAACCAAACATACACTATATAAAATATTAAGATTCTATTTTATACTCCTTCCAAACTCATACAACCAAAAATAATTAATTTTATATTAATTAAAAAATTAATTAACATCATTTAATTTTACTAATTTCAAGTAAAAAATAAAATCATTTTTAAATGTCTTTTATTGGAATTTGATATCATTGATAAAAAAAAATTAAAAATAGAACTAAAATTAAATCAAATGTGTTTTATGAATAATAATGTTAAATATAATCAAATTAGTTAAATTTACTTATATTTAAATTTAACATATAAAATTATTTATATATATATATATAAATCCAAATAAGATATAATGGTAGGAGAAACGTGAAATTAGTGTTATCAAATCTGGTCCGAACTGACTTGTCGGATTGGAATTTGGTGGCCTAATCAGATCGGTTTTAGTTTCGGATCAGTTACGTAGTTGACCAGATTAACTCGGTCAAATCCGGTCTGGTTGATCACCGGATCTTAGTTGGATTTGTCCAACCTGACCTATTTTTATAAAATATTGATTTTTTTAAAAAAATGAAATTTTTTAATTTGGATTTTGATGTGTGAATGAACGTTTTTTACTCAAATAATATTAGTTATGTACTTATATGATATATATATATATATATATATAATTTGAATTTTTAATAGATACCGGATCAAACGGAATTAATTATTGACTCATCAATTAAACTATTAACTCATTGATCTATTATGTTGACCAGATCAATGATTGAACCAAATTTCAGAATCATGCTTAAAATAGTTAAAAGGATCTTAGGAATGTATGCTTTACAAGTCACAAACCCAATAGCAAATTAATTTAAGTGGCGACAGTGAGGAAACGCGGGGTGTCATGCAAGAAAGTCGGAGTCGAAAGCCATTGTTGTCTAAATTCAAAGCATGGTAAACAGAGATTTTGCATGGTTGTGGTAGTAGTATCATATATTCTGATTCGTGGTGCGTTAGATTAATTGCGTTAATTATTTATTGAAAACAAGCTCATGCACGTTGGAGCAAAATATGCGTCGAGTGTCCCACGGAAAGACATGCGGCGCCGTTGAATTAACATCTTTGAATGAATCCCGCCTCAAATGGTGAGCAACAATTTCGAATTTCTCGCTACATGGTCTTAACGGTAAAAAGCACTACTACGAAGAAGATAATAAAAGGCGGGATTTACGAAAAATTGAAAGATGAGGGGGACCCAGACAACAATGGCTGAGTTGTCAACCACGTGGCACTACTCCTCGTACATTGCCCCTTCGCCTTTGTAAAAAGACACACTGTGGATTGTGGTGTGGTGTGATGTGCCACACACAACTTTTTAGGATCCACAAATCGATGTGGATACAAATACAATAACAATGGCCAAACAACCGTGTTTGTCAGAAACCACGTCTCTTCCCGCCACACCTTCGTGCCAACAACACTTCCTTAACTAACCCACCTCTTCACAATACTTAATTATTGCAGGGTTATAAGTATGTTTGTTAATTATTTATATGTATGTTTCAAAATATACACAAGTGTTGTATTGTTTACAGGTAATTTGTATTTAAAGGCAACGACACTAGCAAAACCCGTTGAACGTGTTTTCTGACGGGCCTGCATCTGGCCACGGACACCGAGGGCCCTCTTTCCATGGGTCCCAACCCAACATAGTCCTTTCGGAATTTATTAGGATATGCATTTCTATTGTTGACTTTATTAAACACTACAAAAAAAACAAAACAAATAAAGTACTATTACATTCACAAGAGTCCACTCCCCCACTAAGTGTACGAATTAGTTAGCGTTAGATTATCACTCAATTAGTGTTCTCGGATTAAGTAAAATTTTTATCACCCATAATATTCTTAAGTTTTTAACCTTTGGATCTCTTAAGTTGGTAGTCAATAACTAATTATCCAAAAATTTAAGAATTAACTTTTCAAAATATTGATATATATATTTAAAGATTTGATTTCTTCAAACTGATATTTTTTCATATGCATGTGATCATGCATCCAAAGTTAGCACACATGCTCCTTATACGATGTTGGTTTGATTCTATCATTAATTTAATCATATTCAAACACGCATGTGATGATTAGAGAAAATATTTGCAAACCACCAAGCACATTGGAGGAATTAACTTCTTTATTCTATCTAAAAGGAATAATAATACATATACATTCATCTATTTTAAACATTTAATCAATATCTTTCATTTTTTTCTTTCAATTACATCATAAACTTTATCATCTATATTTATTAATAAAGACAATTATTTTCTTTAATGTACACATTTTTTAGTCCTAAATTATCTTTTAATATATATAAATATTTTTATTTTCTTCATAAACTTTTAAAATATAATTATTGCAACTTCTTCTAAATAAAATGTTACCACTATTTCATTTAATTACTTTTCTTTTTTCTATTTATTTTTAAAAATAAAGATAGACACAAAGAGTGCCTCTGTTCATCAAACATTTTTCATCCAAAAAAAATACTACTATTGCTTAATGGGTATCCCGGGTAATCATCCTCAAGATGGATCCATCTACAACCCGAGACTAACTAAATAACTGCGACCAAGTAAAATTGATAGAATAATATTTTGAGAGAACCTTTATTGACAATCACATTTTTGTAAAAGAATGTAATATATGTAAAATAAATTAGTCCCTCTAAAAATGGTAGATTATATGTAAAATCTATTAATCCCTCTGTAAAAATATATATGTAAAATAAAAAAACAAGATATTAATATATTAATATATGAGGTAAATAAAAGAACATCGTAGATCATGTTTCAAATCAAATATCTGAAAATTAGTTAGGTATGTCTCCTATATAAAATTTGGTTAGATATTATGCTTAAACCCAATCATCCATTTTATTCTAAGATATAATTATGCTTTTTTTTTTAATAAGGAAAGCACATATAATACAATATTTTTTTTGGTAACACGTTAGTAAAAATAATGTCACCTATACAAATTTC